>JAFEMH010006636.1:0-117494 GCA_022495995.1 Adenophora triphylla var. japonica
AATTACATACACGCTGGCATTCAGTTACACACACGCTGACACTCAATTTTACACGCACTAGCCCTTATTAATAAGTGTAATGACACTCTATTACACACGAAATAACACTCAACTACACACGAATTACTGACACTTGATCAAAGATTAATTGCAATCAATTTCGAGCACGCACTAGCCCTTATTAATAAGTGTAATGACACTCTATTACACACGAAATAACACTCAACTACACACGAATTACTGACACTTGATCAAAGATTAATTGCAATCAATTTCGAGCGGTCCACATTGTCCATGCCTACAAATCTTCAAGATTCTTCTGCTCGTTAAATTCAAATTTCCACTCCATTCTACAAATCAGATACGACTAAATAAACTCTAAATCAAACACATAAATCAATGGGTCAACAATTTGGTAGTAGCTGAAAAAGAAAACAATACCTAGGTGAACTCAATCAAACAGCCATAATTTTCCAAAGGTAATGTATATGTTCGACGAAGCCGAAAAAGAGAAACGAGCGTCTGTTCGACGCCTAAAAGAGAATCGAAAAAACATAAATAATTTTTATGGGCAATCCGTCGTTTGAGACGCCAGTTTGAAAATTCATTTTTCCTATCAATTGGGAAAAAAAAAAAAACTAGGTTTTTATAAGAGCAACTCTAGTTTAAGTGATTCATTAATAAAAAAAAAAAAAAAACCAATTTAAGAAGAAAATATACTCAAATTCGAAAGCTCTTACTTAAGCCAATTAAGTCCTTTAATATACCATATAAGGATAGAACATGTTGAAGTATACCAATATTGTTAATAAAATCTGTAATTAATCCAATTAATTACTCAGACATCTCGTGTACAAGTTTTATGTACGTGCGGTATCACTACATAAAAATGCAACCACATGGCTACATACTATATAATACTAGAATAAGTCCGTGTTCGAGGACACATAATTTTATTTTATTTTAATTAAGCCCTTGTTCAAGGACATTTTTTTTTTCTTTAATTTAAAAAAAAAAAATAAGGACAAAAATGGGAAAGGAACAAATGTATAAATGTATGAGGACAAAATGAAAATTTCGACACTTGCTACTATTCAAACAACTGTAGCAAGAACAATCCCTGATTTATACTATAGATATTTGTCAACGCCCAACAGTCAACCAAAACGTCATCGTCTAAATGACCAATGCATTTCCGTGAAATAACATCTGCCACGTGTTTTATGAAGAATGCCGCTTTCACTTACCACTACGTAACAGTAATCACATCTTAGACTACCCACAATGGTTTCATCCCCTTCCCCCATTTCATTCAACACTTTTTACACTTTTTCTCATACACCTAATATTTCATCTACCCATTTCATTTAACTCCATACAATAACTAACTTAAATTAAATTTCAACTCCTTCCAACTCATCATTCTATACCCCACCACTTTTATTTTATTTATATTCTCTGTTTTTGAAAAGTGAGTGTTTTTTTTTTGTCCAAACCAAATGAAACTTATATCAATTTGTAGGGAAAAAAATGATGAATTTTGGTGAAAAAAAAATTAAAAAAAAATTAATTTACTAGGTAATAATTCAGCCCAAATTGAAAACTAAGTGTTTTTTTTGTGTCCAAATCAAATGAAACTTATATCAATTTGTAGGGGAAAAAAATGAAGAATTTTGGTGAAAAAAAAATTAAAAAAAAAAAATAATTTACTAGGTAATAATTCAGCCCAAATTGAAAATTAAGTGTTTTTTTTTTTGTCTAAATCAAATGAAACTAATTATATCAATTTGTAGGGGAAAAAATGATGAATTTTGGTGAAAAAAAAAATTAAAAAAAAATTAATTTACTAGGTAATAATTCAGCTCAAATTGAAAACTAAGTGTTTTTTTTTTTGTGTCCAAATCAAATGAAACTTATATCAATTTGTAGGAAAAAAATGATGAATTTTGATGAATTTTTCTTTTTATTTTTAAATCATTTATTATGAGCTAATTGAGTTTAAATAAATGAGTGAAAAAGTGATAAAGTCAAGACCAATAAGGTCTTGACATGTGGCAACTTAAAAACAAAAAAAAAAAAAAGGAGTGTTTCAACCGGGATGAAACATTTCATCCCGTTAATCCATTCAACCCACTTTCAATCCTCCATTGTACTACCTCAGGCTGAATGAATTCATTTCATTCCCTTATTCAACCCACCATTGGTGAATTCATTTCACCAAAACCTTCAGTTTAATCTGATATATTCGCATAAATGTTCCTTTTTATTTATTTTTTTTGTTTTCTCTCTCTAATAAACTAAACTCTCTCTCTCTCTCTACAAATGAAAGGGACTGAACCTCATCGCCGGCGATTCTTCCTCCATTAGATGACGACGCTCTTCCCCACCGTCATATTCCTCATCTTCATCGTCTTCTTTTATCCTCCAATTTCAGTACTTGGACTCGGCGGCACAGCTACCACCGTCGCCGTCAGTTACGGCACCGAATTATTCTCTAAAGTCTCCTTCGAGTCCATCGCCGGCGGTCGTGACTTAATCTGCGGGCAAAATGGGAAATTCCCCGCCGCTATATTCTCATCTTCATCGTCTTTTTTTTTTTTAATTTAATTTTTTTTAAAGGACAAAATGGAAAAGGGAAAAAATAGTAAGGGTAAAAAGGGAAATATGACAGGTGGCACTGTTCATTCTACTGTTCAATTCAATGGAGGGATCTTATTTATAATATAGATATCATTTTTCTAATAGCATTTACATTATTCCATTTTTTTTTATAGAAGCTTGTCTCCTCCCCACTATTTCTTGTTTGTGATTTGTTTAAATATTACTTCGTATAGGGTTGATCTCAGAAATATTAATTAAACATATTTTATTTGGAACGTGCTATTATTTTGAACAAAAGAAAACGGAAAAGCGAGATCGAGATCGAGAACTTAACACACAAATCTTCGTCATCGCTTCTGCATCTCTCCCTCTCTTACTAACTTAACTAGTATTTATTTCATTTCAAATTTTGATATCTATTGATCATTACTTACAAAAATATTTTTAAAAAGATATCAAATTGTCATCACCACCACCACCACTTGTAGGTATCAAATTATGGAATCAAATCAATTTTAGATATATATAAATTTTATTAATACTTTAATTATTATTAAACGGTATAAATCGAGTTACGAACGTTGATCGGGTTGAGTAAATCCCAATGAATTGGGCAAAAAATATAATAAATATTGATGCTACCCAAAAATAAGAATTGAGCCTATATCAATCTATAAGCGAGAAAGGGGGAAGCAAGGCCCAAATCGAGACAAGACCCAAGAAGAAAATAGCGACAAAGGTAGCCCAGGGGTATCCCGCCAAAAAGTATGTTCGGGGGTATCCCGCATTTTTCACTAAAAAGGTAAACACAAGATAGCAAAGGCGAGAAAATACTAGATGAGTGGCGAGATAATAGAAACGAGATAATGGGAGGAGAGCGGCGAGATAATTGGGTAAGACGGCGAGATAATAAGAAGAGGTGGCAGGATATTTGATTTAATAGTATATGGCGAGGGATAGATCCTAGTTGGACGCGACATATAAGATGCGACATATAAATATCTACGAAATGGGATCCACTATAACGGTTTTGCATTGGGAAAAGTGACGCGTGTCAGAGAAAAAGCGTCACATGCTTTGAGTTTATTCTTTTTGTTGTGTCCATGAGCCAATGACATGATGACACGTGGAATGGGAGGTTAGATGTTGCACAAGATATGCACGTGAGGATAGCACATGCCTGGCACGCTGGAAGGGGGTATATATATGAGGGATTGTCATCCCTCCAAAGGTACGTTCACCCACACACACAGATCACCTCCTTCCAGATCTAGATTTACCCTTGTTGAATAGAAACTTATCCTCACGCCGGAGGGGCTTATGCCGGAGCCGCCCCCGGATTAGTTCACGTTGCTTTGGTGTGCAGGTGAGAAGAAGGAGTAATAGATATCCAAATTGCGCTACAACGGTGTTGTTGCTGTTGAGGAAATTCCTGACAACATCAATTGGTTCCGTTGCCGGGACTTTGAATCTCTTCATCGTTTGAAGTTTTCTTCTGCAACGAATTCGTGAGTTTTGTTACTGTTCACGAATCTGGCGGTTTCGTTGGTGTTCGTTTGATTTTTTTTGGTGTTGTCCATAGTTTGCAAGCTGGGTTTCATTTGAGTTGGCTGTTGTTATTCATTTTCTGGGTGGTTACTGTTCATAGTTTTCGTGGGTTGAATTTTTTTGGGATATTGGTATTGTTTGATTGGTTGGGTGTAGATTTGGTGATTCCGAAGTATTGATTTGGGTTAGATTGGATATTGTTGTGTTTGTAGTATGTTTCTGGGTTTTGATTTTGTTGGTGTTCATTTGATTTTGTTGGCTTAAAGTTTTGGTGTTTCTGGGTTTTTGATTTGGTGAAATTTTGGAAGTTAGATTTGGATTGATAAGGGTGCTTGATAATTGTGAGTTAGTTGAAGTATATTTCTAAGTTTCTGGGTTTATATCTGCAAATCTTCATAAGATCTGCATATCTTCAAGCTTGTGTTCATAAGGGTTGATTACTTGAGCCATAAGAAATGGTAACTCCAGAAAAGGGTATGGTTAGCCAGAAGACAATGGCGGGAAGGGCATCTATCCCGCCTATCTCAGGGATTGGGACTATGGGAACAGTTGGAGCGAAGGACGCTACTACCTCGCAGCAAGTCCTTCAGGAGGAAAGAGAGCGGGTTACTGGTGACGGGAGAGAAAGAAATGTAATGTCGCCACAGCCTGAGGATGAAATAGACGCTGAAGTGGAAAGGTTGCAGACCCACAACAGCTTGATTTTACAATTATTAGAGAATAATAAACGACTAATGACTTTGAAAAAGGCACCCACACCTATCCCGCAGGATTTGGTGAAGGCAGTAGCAGAAGGGAACAAGGAAGCGGATAAGGAAATAGTTATCTTGGATGACTCTGGGTGACTTAAGGAGACGGAGCCAGAGAAAGTAAAGGGGATCAGGGCTAGATCAGATAGGCCGCAGAAGCGAAAAGCTATTGAGTTCCTAGAGAATGGGCGAAAGGTCAAAGTTTATCATCAGCCGCATACTTCACAGACGTCATATTTGTATTATGAAAATGACGAAGATGATACGGCTTCCACTGAAGGGGGATATGAAGAAGAGGTGATGGCTTCCAAGGGTGGAGAGAAATCTAGGCGACTCGAAAAGGAAAAGCGGGTGGGAACAAGCCGCTTTGGTGAGGAAGATGGGCTGAAAAAGCAGTTGGCTGAGATAGCAAGAAGGTTAGCTGAATTAGAGAAGGGGAATGTAGGCGATGGCGAGAAAGACTCCTTTATCGCACCTTTTGCCAAGTATATTTAGGAGGCAGAGCCAGCTCCAGAATTCCGGTTGCCCACTCTGACCAAGTATGCGGGATTAACTACAGCCAGGACTCACATTGCGGGATTTGAAGTTACAATGGCAATAATGACCAAGGATGATGCTTTGCTATGCAAAACCTTTGCCAGCACCCTGGAGCTTCAGGCTTTGGATTGGTTCATGCAGCAACCCGCTAACTCCATTTTGGGATATCAAGACTTTAAGAGGAAATTTTTGGCGAGATTTAGGGCTGTTGGGAGTCCGCTAGTGGTGTTGCAAGAGTTGATTGGGATCTAGCAGAAAGCGGGAGAGGGTATTGTAACCTATACCAACAGGTTCTTGTTGATTGCTAATCAAATCTCTGAGATAGAACCCAAATATGTGATCATGATGTATATGTCAGGCCTATTATCAGAGTCTTTTAAGAGAGAATTAAGGATGAGATTGCCAGCGACCTTGGGAGAATTGTATGAGCGGGTTAAGGCATATTGTGGGGGAGAGGACATTGAAGAAGGGACAGCTAACACCTCCAAGAAAAATGTTAAGGATAAGATTGAGTTTGTTAAAGCTGATGCTGCGACTCGAGGTGGAGGCCGCGAAAATCAAGCTGGCGGCAGAGGCGGAGGCCGTGCTGGTGATCGCGGGACACGAATAATAGTCAGATTTGCGAGATTAAATTCTAGACCAAGTGAAATTATGCGAGCTATGGAATTACCAGCGGCATTTGAGATGACGGACAGAGGAAGAAGAGACCTAAATCTGTATTGCAACTATCACAGAGAGAGGGGGCATGACACTGATGACTGTTACAATTTGAAGAGGGTGATCCAAGCCAAGATTGATAGAGGCGAGTTACAAGAATATGTTTTGCATGAACAGAAATTGGCGGCATGCGAAGGAAATGGCGACAGGAATGAGATCTTGGTGATTCATGAGCCAACAAGTATTACTTGCTTAAGCAATCAAATCATGTCTTTGTCGCATACTTGTCATATCCCAGCTTACCCACCTAGTGAAGAGAGAATAATCAGTTTTTCAAGGCGAGAATTTGCCTTAACTCCAAGTCATGGCTGCCAGCCTGTGGTGATTTCAATTGCTCCGGGGAATAGTATTCTACATAGAGTATTGGTAGATTCAGGAGCAAGCCGCAACATCTTGTACTATGAAGCTTTCAAAAAGATGAGGTATACTGAAGCTAATTTAGTGCCATACAAAGGCTTTCTAGAATGATTTACAAATCACACGGTGCGAGTTAAGGGGACAATTTCACTGGCTGTGGAGATTGGAGAAGGCGAGATGGTGAGAACCCGCACTGTAGAGTTCATGGTGATTGATTTGGTGTCGCCTTACAATGCCATAGTGGGTATCCCGTTTATGCAAACCTTTGAAATGGTTGTCTCTATCCCGCACCAGTGGGTTAAATTCCCAACTCCAAAAGGAATTGCTTGTTTGAAGAGCGAGGTTAAGGAGGTGATTCAGAAGAAAATTGAAATTCAAACCGCGGAAAGGGCGAGCACAAGTTCACTCTCCACGGCTTTGATGGTGCGGGATGCAAGAATTAACATGATTACCGATTTAGGTGAATGTGAAGAATGGGAGGAAACAGAAAGTATGAGAAGTAATTCGGCGATCATTGTCGTTAAGGAAGGGGTGGAAGAGGAAGTGTCGCGAGAAATGAGTGAAATGCGGGATACTGATGTAGAAGTGGTCGAGGAGAAATCTGAAGTAAATTTGATGGCTTTGTTCGTGATGCAAGCGGAGATGGATTGGGAGAGATCGGTTTAATTCGTTCAAATGAAAGAACCACAAATTGAAGAGATAGTTGATTCTGATAGTGAGGAATGTGAAGAAATCGAGGTAGAAACACCTGAAGGTTTATCGCTTGTTTGGAGCAAAAAGGGTGAGTGCGGCGACAAAGGTGGCAAGAGATGTGTTAAAGAGAAGAAGGCGACTGAGATTGTGGTGGATACTTTACAAATGCGAGATGAGCCAGATATCCAAGCCGCGGAAGAGTTGGAAGAAGTGATCATTAATGAAGAATATCCCGATCAGAAAATCAAGAAGGGAAGCAATTGAGTAGGGAAGAACGAGATAGATTGGTTGAATTCTTGCGGGATAGCTTGGATGTGTTTGCTTGGAAGCCGGAGGATATGAGAGGCATCGATGAGAATGTCGCTCTCCATTGTTTGAACGCCGATCCAAATGTTGAACCCTTCAAGCAAAAGGTGAGATATATGTCTGTGGAAAAGGAGAAGGCTGTGATTGGAGAGGTAGAGAAGTTGCTAAAGGCGGGAATAATAGAGGAGATCACTTATCCAGTATGGTTGGCTTGCCCAGTTATGGTGCTCAAGGCAAACAAGAAATGGAGGATGTGTATTGATTTTACAGATCTGAATACGGCTTGTCCTAAGGATTGCTATCCTTTGCCTAAGATTGATAGGTTGGTGGATTCTATTGCTGGGCACAAAATTTTCAGTTTCATTGATGCTTATTCGGGATACCATCAAATCAAAATGCTTGAAGAGGACAAAGCCAAGACTGCATTTAGAACCCCCATTGGTAATTTTTGTTATAAAATGATGCCCTTTGGTTTAAAGAATGCCAGGGCGACATATCAGAGGATGGTCAATAAGGTGTTCAAGTCACAGATTGGGAGGAATGTTGAAGCCTATATTGATGATATGGTGATCAAGACCAAAGAGGAGGATCATTTGGTAGATCTCACAGAGACCTTTGAAAATCTGAGGAAAAATTCAATGAAGTTAAACCCCAGTAAGTGCACTTTTGGGGTGATAGCGGGAAAGTTTTTGGGCTTTTTGGTGAATCGCCGCGGCATAGAAGCCAACCCAGAAAAAATTCAAGCTTTAATGGATATGAAGTTGCCCAGAACAATTCAGGAGATTCAAAGGTTAAATGGGAGGGTGATAGCCTTGGGGCGTTTTGTGTCGCGATCGGCTGAAAAGTGTTTGCCATTTTTCAAAGTGTTGAAAGGAGATCAGAAATTATCTTGGGGTGAGAAATGTGAAGAAGCTTTCAAGAAGGTGAAGGAGTATTTGGGAAAGCCGCCAATCTTATGCAGTCCTGAAGAAGGTGATCATTTGTATGTGTATTTGGCGGCTTCAGATCTTGCAGTGGCGGCAGTTTTGATAAAGGAAGAGGGCGGCATACAGAAGCCAGTTTACTATGTGTCAAAGGCTCTAAGTGAAGTGAAAGCGAGATACTTCAATGCGGAAAAGTTGGCTTATGCCCTGGTGATTGCGACACGAAAGTTGAGAGCCTATTTTTTATCCCACCCTATCACGGTATTGACCAATGCGCCTTTACGGAAGATTCTGCAGCAACCAGATTCAGCGGGAAGATTGTTAAAATGGTCAATCGAGTTAATAGAATTCGACATACAGTACGAGGCGAGAAAGGCCATTAAGGCACAGGAGTTGGCGGATTTTATACTTGAAACATCTTTTACTTATGAGAGAGAAGAGATTGAAACTCTGGAGGTTAAGAAGCGAAAAGCCAGTCGCAGGATCCAGAAATTGAAGAAGAGCGAGAAAGGCCAGCGGGATGTTGGGAGCTTTATGTAGATGGTTCATCCGCTAAAGATAAAGGAGGAGCAGGAATATCATTGAGTTCACCTGAGGAGGATTGTAAATATGAGAAGGCTTTGAGGTTCAAATTCAATATGTCGAATAATCAGGCAGAATATAAAGCATTGGTGGCGGGATTGGAGTTATGTCGAGATATTGGGGTCAAGCAGGTAATAGTGCACTCCGATTCCCAGTTGATAGTTAATCAGGTGAAAGGTAGATATGGGGTGGTTAATCCAATATTGGCCAAGTATTGTGATATGGCGAGACAAATTTTGCAAAGTTTCAGTTATTGGGAATTAGTTCAGATAGATAGAGAGAAGAATGAGCGGGCTGATATGTTGAGTAAGGCGCCTGCGACAAAATAGAGGAGTTGCCAAAGAAGATTGTAGTGGAGTTTGTGGAGGAGCCAGCATATGATAGGCCGCTTGTTATGGAGATTGAAGTAAGCGAGAAAGATTGGGTTGGCGAGATGATGGATTATTTGGAGAAAGAAGAGTTGCCCCAGGATGAAGATAAAGCAAAAATCATCAAGAGGACATCTCCAAGGTTCACTGTTCAGGATGGAATTTTATATCGCAAATCTTTCTCGCGGCCATTGATGAGGTGTGTGGAGCCAAGTAAAGTGGATAAAGTTTTGTTTGAAGTGCATGAAGGGGTATGTGGTGGTCATCCAGGAGCCAGGACCTTAGCCAATAAAATTATGTTTCATGGGTATTATTGGCCAACTTTGAAGAAGGATGCTGAGGAGTATGTTAGGAGATGCGACCAATGCCAGCGACACGCCAATATCCCAAGATAGCCCGCCACGAAGCAAACTCCCATTGTAGCGGCTTGGCCTTTCGATATGTGGGGGATTGATCTCATAGGGCCTTTCCCCAAAGCCAAAGGAGGAGCTAAGATGGTTGTGGTAGCTGTAGATTATTTCACTAAATGGACAGAGGCCAGAGCATTAACTTCCACTACTGAGGACCAGATCATAAGATTTGTAACTGAAGAGATCCTTTGTCGCCATATAATGCCGCGAGCTATCATCTCTGACCATGGGTCGCAGTTCAGAAAAAAGTTTCATGGTTTTTTCTCGAACTTGAATATCAAACATTGGCAGTCTGCGGTTTACAGGACGCAATGTAATGGACAAGTAGAAGCCGCCAACAAACAAGTCTTGGAAATTTTATGAAAAAATATAGAGAAAAGGGGAGGTTCTTGGTTGGAGGAGTTATCCACGGCATTATGGTATGTCAGGACGACAGTAAAAAGGGTCAACAGGGGAGACGACATTTGCATTGACATACGGCTCTGAAGCAATGGCTCCTGCAGAGATGGGGTTGCCAACTCATAGGGTGACTTACTATGACAAGGTAATGAATGATAGCCGAAGGTGCAACGAGTTAGATTTGTGTGATGAGAAAAGGCTCAGAGCAAGGTTGAGAATGATTAACTATAAGCAAAGGATGAAGGCACAGCATGACAAAAGGGTGAACAAGAGGTCATTCAGCGTGGGAGATTGGGTTTTGAGAAGTCGCGAGATTAATGGCGCCACAGCGGGATTCGCCAAGTTAGATCCAAAATGGGAGGATCCCTTTCACATTGCTAAAGTTGTGCGAGAAGGGACATATCATTTGAAGGAAGAAGGCGGCAAAGACATCCCGAACGCTTGGAGTGTTGATCACCTTAAGCGATATTATCATTGAAAAGATAAGGGTAATTTATTTATTTAATATTATGCTTATTAGAATCATTTCAATATTGACTATCATGAATATATGGAGATTTTACTTATGATTGAAAGTCATACATGTCTTGAAAATATTGAATGAAATGAAAGTATGAAATTTTATGATTTAAATTTGACTTGTTTTAAGTGTATTTTGTTTTACATAGAAGTAATAATGTTAAAAGAATAAGAAATGTGAAATAAAGTTCAAGGCAGGCAGAAAATAAAGTTTGTGAAATAAGCCGCTAAAAGCAAAGCAGGTGAATCGCTGAGAGTAAAGTCGCCTAAAGACAACTTCACTTTTTCGATGGGAGTATAAGTATATGGTGTTATCTTGCCAGAAAGACAATAAGGTAAAAGGTTTTTGATGAATTATCAAAACAATTTTGGCGGAGAAAGAGAAAAAAGAAAGTCCATGTGACTATAAACAAGAAAGTCCATGTGACTATAAACAAGAAAGTCCATCTCGCCTTTATGGCATGTAAAGATGTGACTATAAACAAGAAAGTCCATCTCGCCTTTATGGCATGTAAAGATATGACTATAAACAAGAAAGTCTATCTCGCCTTTATGGCATGTAAAGATATGACTATAAACAAGAAAGTCCATCTCGCCTATATGGCATGTAAAGATATGACTATAAACAAGAAAGTCTATCTCGCCTTTATGGCATGTAAAGATGTTGCTAGAGGAAAGAAAGCACATCTCTCCTGAATGGCATGTAAAGATGTTGCTAGAGGAAAGAAAGCACATCTCGCCTGAATGGCATGTAAAGATGTTGTTCAAGAAAATAAAGCACATCTCGCCTGAATGGCATGTAAAGATGTTGCTCAAGGAAAGAAAGCACATCTCGCCTGAATGGCATGTAAAGATGTTGCTCAAGGAAAGAAAGCACATCTCGCCTGAATGGCATGTAAAGATGTTGTTCAAGGAAAGAAAGCACATCTCGCCTGAATGGCATGTAAAGATGTTGCTCAAGGAAAGAAAGCATATCTCGCCTTTAAGGCATGTAAAGATGTTGGGGCATAAAAGAAAGAAATTATTCTACGTAAAAGTCATGAAGAAAGTAAGGATGAAATTAGTAAAGACAAAATCAGCGACAGTTCAAGCCGCGGCAATTGCACTATAAGTAAAGTCGCCTAAAGACGACTTCACATTTTCGATGGGAGTATAAGTATATGGTACCTGTTATGCAAAGCAAAGATTTTTGATGAACTATCAAAACAAAGTAGCAAAGGCGAGATATGAATGATAGAGATAAGCAAGCAGGACATAAAAGTAAAGGGGGCAAGCTCAAAGGCCGCGAATAAAATTGTGTCAAGGCACGCAGGCCCAATAAAAGAAGTAAATTGTTTAGCCATCCAGGCGACTTACACAAAGATGTTCAAAAGAAACTTAGTACAAACGTAGAAACAAGTCACACGTTAGGTTCATTTGATGGAGCTGGTTGGGTAGAGCTTGAAGCCGCTAATGCGAGATTCTTGGCATCCTCTAGAAGTTTATGTTTACGCTCAAGTTCAGCATCCCACAAAGCAATAGCATTTGGAACCTGGATAGTAGCGGGATTCCAAACCTCCTTGCCCAATAGTGCATCTTCCGCTGCAAGATCTACCAGCTCATCCGGAGAGTAAGGAACCAGAGGATGTCCATGGCGACAAACCTCGCTGAAGATTGGCTCTGATCCCCATTTGGCAAGTTGCTCTATTGTGATAGCTAGAATTTCGGCGGCATCAGCGGCTGCAGCTCGCATAACCTGTAGAGAATATTGATCACCAAGATCAAGGATATCTTCTTAAAGTTTAGCTACATCATTATTGAGGGAAGTAATCTCGGCAACTTTCCCAGTAACTTCCTCCCGCAGTTTGGCAATCTCGCTTTGTATGAATTGAACATCAGCGGCATGGGTTTTCTTCAAAGTTTCATTCTCGCCTTTAATCTTGGCGATATCCTCATTGGCAGTGCTGAGCTCATCTTTACACGAGTTAAGGTTGAACTGAGAAGAGGTCAAGTTTGTTTTCAGAGAATCTCGCTCTTCCCCCAAGGTGGAAATAGTGGCATCCCGCCTTCCGACACGATTGCGAAGGGTATCTTTATCCTTCCTCAAGATATGGTTTGCAATATCCAAGTTCTTCACTTCTTTACTGAGACGAGTGTTTTTCTCGCTCATACCCATTATGGAAGCTCCAATCTAAGGAAAAATTGTAAGTTAAGAATGATAATGAACAAAGTCAAAAATAATCAAGGAAAGAAAGAGCGACATACCAATGAAAGATGAGTCCCGACTTGGCATGCGGCATAATCCGTGTCCATGTCAACTACTCGTCGTACTTGGACAGGATCACTAACCCGGATCAATGCAGAGCTGCCCAACAAACACTCCTCCACACTGCGAGTTTCGTTGATAAGTCCCTTCAAGCGGGGAACTCTAGCAGTCTCTCTACTCAACTCATAAAGCCCTTCGAAATCAGTAGGCTTCACAAAATCCTCTTGAAGTGAGCTTGGACTGGGGAGACCAGTGGAAGTATTTGGGTCGCGGGGAGTTGGAGGCGAGTTGGGAAGGTTGGTTAAGTTGCAGATGTCAGCTTCGCGAGTTGGAGGAGGAGAGATACTTTGATTGAGCTCAACAACATCAATCTCAGGAAGTGGAGAATTGGTTTGGACAGAGCCAGAAGGGGGAATCTCATTTGTTTCTTCCACAAGGGCATCATCGTTTGGCGGGATATTCAATTCAGTAGAAGGAAGGGCTTGAACATTGGCAGTACTTGGCCGGATATTTTCTTGAGTTGAAGGAGCGACATTAGTGGAAACAGTTGCGACTCTTTTCTGTCGCTTGGAGCGGCTTTCAGGGTTGGTAGGTTTGGCTCGCGCCTTTGATGAACCCTGGGATTTCTCTAGGGAAATTTCTTCAACGTCTGTTCCATCGCGAGATAGAGGCAATGGAAGATTGGCGGGAAGAGCAATGAGAGAAGCATCATGGGCACTGGCCACCCTTTTCCTTCTTTTGTCAGTGTCAAAGTTAGCAATCTGGCGGCTTTCCATTGATTTAGCTCGATGATCTGGAGACAAAGAAAAAGAAAATCAAAAGTTAGAATTATTCAAGTGTAAGTCAAATCGAAATAAAGAGAAGGTAAAAGAAGAGACATACAAAGGACAGCATTCATTGCGGGACATCTACGAGAGCCATTGCACGTTTGGCATTCATGAGCATATTTATCGCCCGTATAATGCTCCCAACCATCAAAATAAGAGTGAATTATTGGAACTCGCGGCTGAATAAGAGGCAAGTTATCCGCAATTCCAACCTGATCAAGAAGTGCCCTATTTCGCAAGATACCCCTCCAAGAGATAAGAGGTTGAGGAGTGTTATCACGGGAATAGCAATGACTGTTTGAATGGCGGTATGAAGGGCTTTGTCGCCCACAACCGAGGCATCGTGGGTTTCATTTTGGGGTTTAATAGGGTGAAGATCAGCGGGATGAGACCATCCAATGCGGGAAACAATGAAAAGCAGGTCGCTCAACCATTCATGAACTTTGGCTGGTAGAGGAGTAAGAATTTTGGGACCCCATTGGTACTGAAGAGAAAGGCGAGTCTCCTCTGTCTCATCATCAAGCTTAGTGGTTTGCTTGTATCCTTTAAATAAACTGACCAAAGCCGTGAATTTGGGTTCCTTATTCAGGGCGCGACAAATGGTAATGAAACTAGTAATGATCCTTATAGAATTGGGATGGATCTCTGTGATCATGGCTTGGGCTTTGTATAAAACCTCACAAAGGAAAGGATCTAAGGGGATTCTAAAGCCCGCCTTAAGTTGGGAAGGAAAAACCACTATGTCGTCCCGCATTTCTCTTAGATGAGCGAGAGAGGTGTTTCCTTGGTAATCTGAGATATGGTAATTAGTATGATCTATGTGTAAAGAGTATGCCAAGAAGTGATGGGGTTAGGTGTAAGGGAACTTGCATCTGGGTTATGAGGAGCGAGAGAAGATCCCGCCTCAGCATGAGAGGGATTGGTAAAAAGGTTACCTTCATTTAGACTTAGACTTTGTACCCCAGTGGAAGGGGGATTGCCGGATGTCACAGCGAGAGAAGAGGTCACCTCATCAGCCATCTCGCTATGTTCACCGAAAGAAGAAGAAGAAGAAATGACAGATTTAAAATGCATCCTACGCTTCGAATAAGGGTCAGCGACACAGTGGGATTCAGATGAGTCACTTAAATTGGGATCATACTTGTCTTTTATATATCAGACTAATTCTAAATTAGAAGTAAAAATGTGAGACATAGGGGCTGAAGGGGGAAGAAAGAAGCGGCCTTGGATTTCAAGAGAGTCAATCACTGCGGGATCAACCCAATTTTCAACAAGCAACCTAACTATGTCGGCCTTGGGCAATCTCGCCCAAGTAGTCCGCAAGCGTCTGTATAAGCCGCCTGTGACGCGACATCTACCATACTTAACTTGCCTAGCACAATTCTTGTATCTCGCCATAGTGGGGGATTTGGAAAAAATTGAAGAAACAAAGGGAAAGATGGAATAACAACAGAACTCAAATAGTTGGGGAAAAATGGAAAATCAAAGACTAAGGGTTTAAAGAATGTGAAGAGTTTTGAAGAGAAATTACCTGACAAAGGACGAAGAACGGCCGGAGAAGATGAAGAATCGCCGGAGAAAGTGAACAAATTTCTGGGAAACGAAGGAAGGGGCTCCAAATCAACTTCAAATCAGTAACTAATGCACGAAAGGGTATTTAAGAAACAAATTTAGGGAAGAAAGTAAGAAAAGAATGGTAGAAAAGGGAGAAAGGCTCGTCGGAGTTGAAGGTTCAGGTTGCCGGAAAAAGAGGTGATTGATTCAGAAGCAGGAGAGTAAAAAATATAAATGAGGATGAAAGGGGGGTATTTATGTAGCGTTGTGAGAAAATTTTCATCTTTTCATCTTTTTGAGTCGCCACCTATATTATTCGTTTGGAAACATAGGAAAACCATTTTGAAAGAGATTTGGGTTCGGGGCTTAGGTTATGAAATGGGTAGGTTTAGAAGGCGTCCATTTCACCCAATCCGGAGATCGGTCTTGCTAAATAAAAGAGAGGTTTTCAATCTTTAAAATAAATAATTAAAGAAAACAAGTAAACCCTAATCAATTTCTTGATTAGGAATGTCGGATTGTATGCTTCGAGATCGCCTTCATTGACTGAAGGGACTCTAGGCTAATCCTTTTGATGGGATCACACTACTCTAAAATCAATAGAGAGGTTGAGAAGAGAAACGAAAGTTTAAAGGATGATTACCTTTTAAGGAGAGATTCGGACAGAGTTTCGACTCGAGTTTAGAGTTGAAACTTGATACGGACAGAGCTTCGCCTCGATCCTTGATTTGGATCTTGATGCGGACGGAGCTTCGCCTTGGTCCTTTGATTCGGGCTTCGATGTTCGTCAATCAACGTGGTTGAAGGACGAATTTAGGAGTTGTTTGTGAGTGATTTGAAGGAGTCTTTCGTGGAAAGAAACCAACAAATTGTGTGTGTTGTGTGTTTTCTTGATCAAGGATCAGAATTGTCGACCTCTAAAACACTGGAAGTCATCCAGTATTTATAGGAGGTTGGAGAGGTGAAGGTGGAGAGGGAAATTACCCTAGGAAGGTTCCAGAACTCAGTTCTGATTGGATACCCGAATTGATAAGGTTTTATCCAGAAAGAGAGTTTGAAACGGAGAAGGAAAGTGATTTCTGCACATCCTGTCGAGGGGATATCTCGCGCGAGATATGATATCTCGTGCGAGATATCTAGTCTGATGACTATTTTGTCCTCTTCAGTTTATTCCGTTAGTCAGTTAGGTCCAAAACTAACGAGGTTAGTTAGAAACTTAACGAAACATGACGAAACTGATACGCTTTCATCAAAACATAAAAGAGAGACTAAGAGTAGTGTAATCATGTAATTATGAGTTCAGAATGGGGTGTCTACAGAGCCCCTCGGCGACAGGTCTTATGAAAGAAGAAGTGTCATCGATAGAAAAGGCATCATTCTGAACGCTGGGATGGTAGTGCCGCACAGCTGCCTACGTATCTCTATCGGAGAATCAGACCAAAACGTAGTTCGACTCCAAAACACAAAAAGGTTGCTTTAGGTATTTTGAAAATCATTTTTTTTTTTGAAAATCGAGGAGATTTTATTTTTGAAAAGGCAAATCCATACTGAGGAATCAAATCATGACCCAATTCTGAAGATACCTGTCTTTTGTGGAAGTGAGGTGACGATCCTGGCGATTCAAGACCGGGCTTTTGTTGAGGTGACGATCCTGGCGATTCAAGACCGAGCTTTTGTTGAGTAGTACTCGACATACTACTTGTAGATGCTTGACACACCTACTTGGTGACGATCCTGGCGATTCAAGACCGAGCTTTTGTTGAGTAGTACTTGACATACTACTTGTAGATGCTTGACACACCTACATGGTGACGATCCTGGCGATTCAAGACCGAGCTTTTGTTGAGTAGTACTCGACATACTACTTGTAGATGCTTGACACACCTACTTGGTGACGATCCACCTGTAAGGGCGCTGAATCTGGCTTTTGATGGTGAGTACTTGACATACTTACCCTAGATGCTTGACACATCTATTTGATGACGATCCACCTGTAAGGGCGCTGAATCGGGCTTTTTTGTTGGAATATGCTTGACGCATGGCACTTGACGTGATGGATGCTTGACGCGATGATTGCTTGACGCTATGGATGCTTGACGCGATGATTGCTTGACGCTATGGATGCTTGACGCAATGGTTGCTTGACGCAATGGTAGCTTGACGCTATGGTTGCTTGACGCAACGGTTGCTTGACGCTTTAAGATATGCTCGACGCACTTAATTTGGATGCATTGGTAGATGGTAAGCGAAATTCAAACACTCAACATGTTTGATCTAATTCTTGAAAGTAGGCACTTGACGTGCCTTACGCATTTTAATTCCTGCAAGAGGGTTAGTGAAAGCATTTGCATAACAACATACATTCACTTAAGCATTTATTTGTTCAAGACGATCAATGCGTACTCGACTCCAAGAATCAGCGGGGAGAATGAGTTTTATTATGTGAGAATTGAAAATTATTTGTGATTGAGATTTTGGTTTTGAAGACCAACTCGTGAGGTCCATCTAAAGATCGAATGAGACAATCGTCTAATAGGATTCCGTTGAGATAACCCAAGTTCAACACTAAGGTTCAGGATACTTCAAGGATTTTTCGTTGTCGTAGGACTTTTTCATCGTCAAGCCCCAAGTTTCTCATGTGATGATCATTGACTGAACAAGGTCTAAACCACTCCAATGGCTTTTGCTATGTAGAACTTATGCTGCCTAATCCAAAGCGCGCATTTTCCAAGGCTTCTCGTGACACTAAGCCCCAAGACTTCTTGTATGCTGTAGGTGACTTCGCGAACAGGTTTGTGAGGCTGCGTGAATTGAAGAAGGATCCCCTCCTTTTTCCCTTTGATTTTTTTTTTTTTTTGTGACGCACCCTGGTTTTTGCCTAGACCGCCCTTTCGGGTTTTCAATCTAGCGGGCATCTCTTTTGCGTCTTTTGTTTTTTTTTTTTGTGCTCTAACTTTTGCCTAGGCCGCTCTTTACGAGTTTTCAACCTAGCGAGCCATTTTTTTTTCTTTTGAAAAGTATGTTTACTCGAAGAGGACTCAGTTGGAAGAATCTCATTAAGGAGAAAGATGGGATCTCAAGTTTAGTTCAGCTGAGACGGACTCTATTTTTCCTTTGGAAGGTGATCCAAGCATTGACTCTTTTGGGAGAGTATATTCTCTAATGATGAGAGTGAGAAGTGAAAGAGGAAAGCCCCTACTGCAGATTTGATTATTTTTAAGAGATTAAGTATAGATTGACTGGGGGAGGAAAGGTTTGGAAGCCCCAGTTTTGCTGCTTGGATTTCAAGAGTGTGTATGAGAATGGCTAAGAAGAAGCCCCTAGACTCAACAAAGAACGCTATATGGCTCAAAGGTCTAGAAAAGTTGTTCTACCTTTAATGGACCTTGCATCATCTAGAAATGTCTTAACGAGTTTGAAAAGAAAGCCAATCATTAGTATGACTTAAGGCTAAACATTTTTCTTTATGGATTGATGTTGAAAGTCTTTTTCATTCGCGTTGCCATTCGGGCTTCATTGTAAGAGGATGTTGAGGGATCCTCTTTTCTTCATTGATATCACTTGACTCTTCTTCTTTGAGGGAGAGTCCTTCTTGCCTTTGTTGAAATTCCATCCTTGTTGTGGGGCGATGAAGGCTTGAGAGTTTTTTTTTTTTTTTTTTTTTTTTTTTTTTTTTTTTTTTGATGCTCTATTTTTACCTAGGACGATTTGAGGAGTTTCGACCTAGCGAGCTTTTTATTTTTGTACTCTCAAAGCCTTGAATTGAGTAGCCCCACTTTTTCTTGGGATGAATGTTGATAGCAGCGCCTTTGGCTTCCTTCGTTTGTTGATCTTCGACTTTCAACATGAGTAATGTTTAGCCTTAAGCCTTCTAAGGATAGTTTCATTTCAAACTTGTTTAGAAGTTTCTATTTTTCGTGACGATTGAAGGAATGAAGGTCCACTATTCAGCATGGATCAAATGATACTCATAAAGAAAAACAACTTTTGAGAAAGTGTTTAGGATAAAGAGATAACTTTTATTGATAAGAAAATTTGAAACAGACTCGATAGTTCACTTGACACAAACTAGAGAGGATAGAGATGGACTAGAATGACAAAATGACTCTTCGAGGACATACTAGGAAATTGACCTAATCTATATTTTTTTTTCAAAGGAAAAAGGGAGAGGACAATCGGAGCCCCAAGGTGGTGATGCTTCAGTTGATCTTGCCGGCTTCATACAAGTCTTGGATGGCATCCCTCAAATTGTAGCAATTGTTGGTGTCATGACCACTAAACTGATGGTAATCGCAAAATTTGTCGTGGTCCCAATCTTCCCTCATTTTCTTAGGATGATAGTCTTCCATGGGCTTCAGTTTTCCTTGGCCTACTAGATCATCGAACATTTCCTTAAGAGTAGCCCCACCAAAATCATGATAGGTACGACCGGTGCTCCCCTTTGTTGGATGATTCTCTATTTCTGAATTCTTTCTAAGACGGATCAATTCATCAATTCTAAGGCCCGATTTATGGAGCTCGAGGAAACTTGGGAAGTAATTGCCGGCAAGCTTCTCTTGGTACTCTTCGCGGAGGCATTGAAGTAGGATATGAATTTGTTCGTCTAGGCTTGGCCTATCAACGATTTCAGTCAGTTTGATCCTCCATCTTTTGACGAAGTCTGCGAATGATTCATTCAGAAGTTGCTTGATTTGCTCAAGGTCTCTCCTAGTAGTGCGGTAGGTAGTGTTGTCCTCAAATTGTTCTTGGAAGGCACGACTGGCGAGTGGCCAATCGAGCCTTGTGGAGAGTGGAAGAGTCATGTACCAATCTCTAGCGGCACCATCAAGGGTTTGAGGGAAGCATTGAACTAGCAAGTTGTCATCGACACCCATAGGTAGCATGGCCCAAGAGTAGGTTTCCAAATGAGCTTTAGGGCAAGTAGAACCATTGAATTTTGCAATGTCAGGTGTCTTGTACTTTCTAGGAAGCTTTGACATGGATTGACGAAGGGTGTCATAGTCGATAGAGAGCGAGGCTCTCTTGCTCACATCGAGGGATGCAAGTTTCTTTTCTAGCATTGCCATGGTAAGGGGTTCGTCCTTGCTTCCCCTCTTTCTTTCTTTCTTGGAAGCATAACTCTCATTTTCAGATGAGAAAGATGATGAGCTAGACTCATACACCTTTTTCTTGTGTTTGCGGTGGTTTTTAGCCTTCTTAGTGTATGATACTTCATCATCGAAAGAGGACTCATTCTCTTTCTTCTTGGAGCTTAATTCGGCCATTTGTAGTTTCATGGCTTGGAGTTCGTCAACCATGGCTTTCATTTCCCCGGCTTGGATTCTCCTTTCAAGTTCTAATCGGGCCTCCATTTCATCGGCTTGGGCTTGTAGCATTTCTTCATATCGAATCCTTTGATCCTCAATTTCCTTTTTGAGTGCTTCGGAATTCATCGTGTTGGAAGGAAATTGAAATGCTACTGTTGGAGAGGTAAGGGGGCTTGACGACCTTAGAGATGAACTAGAGATATCCCAACGAAACGCCTCTTAGAATATTAGCCCCAAACGATCCTAGATGGAGAAAATGATGATGGTTAAAAATACCTCACGAGCGATTTTTTTTGAAGTTTTATTTTTATTAGAGACGGAGTTTTGACTCAAGGAGGGAGCGCACATCGATTATCAATCACAAACACGAAATCTGCAAATAATATCTCGCGCGAGACTAGGTTATCTCGCACGAGATAACCATTCGGAGAGATGGATTTTATTCCTTTTTATTTCCTAAATTCATGGTCGGACGGACAAAGATCCATTTTCTATCTAGCATCCTAGGCAAAACTTGCAGGCGTACGTAATTCGAACCAAACCTAGGGACTCGGTAATTGACCATTCTTTGTGAGATAAAGCCATGTAAAATTGACCGGAAGGATTTTTTTTCTTTAAAGGGACTTCCGAAAGGGTCATTCCGAAGGGACATTTCCGAAGGGACTTTTTCTTTTTCTGAAGGGACTTTTCCGAATCCTTTCTCGATAGTCAATTTTACATTAGCTTTATTTTGGTCAAAGACAAGAAAGATTACCGAGTCAAAAAAAACCGACCGGTCACGGAGTGTTCCTAGAAAGACAATCTACATGAAAATGTGGCGATGCAGGGCTGGAAGGCTAGGCTCCCCGCGATATGACAATCTAGGTGGATTGAATACGCGGAGTGGGATGATCCAACTTCGGAGAGACCGGCGACTAGGTGGTTACCGTCATCCGTCCTTAGTGTGGGTCCCGGGTTTATAGAGGGTATGTAGTGCAATGACAGTTATATCATGAGTGCGCGTGTGTGAGAGTCAATCTAGGTGATAGAGTAAAATAGAGATTATTTTTTTTTTTTGAAAAAACAAAAGAAAAACAGATAGTGGCCGCACCAAGTGGTTGCCTACGTTTCTCCCAATTTAGGGAGACTCAGGCCGTCGTAGTTCCACATAAAGAGAGATAAAGAGAGATAAATAATTCAATTTACAACTCCCGAATCCCCAATGGACCGGACTTTAATTAAATAAAACCCAATCACACGCAATTCATAAATAATAATCAATTATTTAAGGGAATTAAAGGTTCGAGTTCTACACCTTAAGGGAGGCCTTAAGATGCAGGAACTCTGCAGATAATGAATTCTGGGATCCCTCTTGCATGTTCGGCTCTCGTCTTGGATTACGAGCTAAACAGGAGAAACCAGAAAACAACCAGACTGGAGGCCATATCTCGCGCGGGATATGATATCTCGTGCGAGATATGCCTCATCTGAGAGCAGAAAATTCGAATTAAATTTTTTTTTGAAAACCTCTCTTTTAATTTTGACGCAAGTTTAAGCCTCTTAATTTTAAGTCCCCAGCAGAGTCGCCACTGTAGCGTTGTGAGAAAATTTTCATCTTTTCATCTTTTTGAGTCGCCACCTATATTATTCGTTTGGAAACATAGGAAAACCATTTTGAAAGAGATTTGGGTTCGGGGCTTAGGTTATGAAATGGGTAGGTTTAGAAGGCGTCCATTTCACCCAATCCGGAGATCGGTCTTGCTAAAGAAAAGAGAGGTTTTCAATCTTTAAAATAAATAATTAAAGAAAACAAGTAAACCCTAATCAATTTCTTGATTAGGAATGTCGGATTGTATGCTTCGAGATCGCCTTCATTGACTGAAGGGACTCTAGGCTAATCCTTTTGATGGGATCACACTACTCTAAAATCAATAGAGAGGTTGAGAAGAGAAACGAAAGTTTAAAGGATGATTACCATTTAAGGAGAGATTCGGACAGAGTTTCGACTCGAGTTTAGAGTTGAAACTTGATACGGACAGAGCTTCGCCTCGATCCTTGATTTGAATCTTGATGCGGACGGAGCTTCGCCTTGGTCCTTTGATTCGGGCTTCGATGTTCGTCAATCAACGTGGTTGAAGGACGAATTTAGGAGTTGTTTGTGAGTGATTTGAAGGAGTCTTTCGTGGAAAGAAACCAATAAATTGTGTGTGTTGTGTATTTTCTTGATCAAGGATCAGAATTGTCGACCTCTGAAACACTGGAAGTCATCCAGTATTTATAGGAGGTTGGAGAGGTGAAGGTGGAGAGGGAAATTACCCTAGGAAAGTTCCGTAACTCGCCCGATTGGATACCCGAATTGATAAGGTTTTATCCAGAAGAGAGTTTGAAACGGTGAAGGAGAGTGATTTACGCACATCTGTCGAGGATATCTCGCGCGAGATATGATATCTCGTGCGAGATATCTAGTCTGATGACTATTTTGTCCTCTTCAGTTTATTCCGTTAGTCAGTTAGGTCCAAAACTAACGAGGTTAGTTAGAAACTTAACGAAACATGACGAAACTGATACGCTTTCATCAAAACATAAAAGAGAGACTAAGAGTAGTGTAATCATGTAATTATGAGTTCAGAATGGGGTGTCTACAATTTATATGAGGAGTGAAAAGATGGAACTGATTGAAATGACAGTTAAGGTAAAATTTTAAATTTTCCCTCTCATTATTTGGCACAGTTTTCGAATGACGGCACATTAAATTTTGGGGGCCCTCCAGAAATTTGACATGTTTATGGATAGTAACCACCAAACTCTTGAGCTTCTTGGAGAAGGAACGAAGGGTCACGGAATATAGGGACAGTCTAAGCATCAAGTTTTTGGCGAGACCATGAATGAATCTCGCCTCAAACTTAGGAGCTTCTGATGCTACCCAAAAATAAGAATTGGGCCTATATCAATCTATAAGCGAGAAAGGGGGAAGCAAGGCCCAAATCGAGATAAGGCCCAAGAAGAAAATAGCGACAAAGGTAGCCCAGGGGTATCCCGCCAAAAAGTATGTTCGGGGGTATCCCGCATTTTTCACTAAAAAGGTAAACACAAGATAGTGAAGGCGAGAAGCGAGATAATAGGAGGAGAGCGGCAAGATAACTGGGTAAGACGGTGAGATAATAAGAAGAGGTGGCATGATATTTGATTTAATAGTATATGGCGAGGGATAGATCCTAGTTGGACGCGACATATAAGAGGCGACATATAAATATCTATGAAATGGGACCCACTATAACAGTTTTGCATTGGGAAAAGTGACGTGTGTCTGAGAAAAAGCGTCACATGCTTTGAGTTTATTCTTTTTGTTGTGTCCATGAGCCAATGAAATGATGACATGTGGAATGGGAGGTTAGATGTTTCTCAAGATATGCACGTGAGGATAGCACATGCCTGGCACACTGGAAGGGGGTATATATATGAGGGATCGTCATCCCTCCAAAGGTACGTTCACCCCCACACAAAGATCACCTCCTTCCAGATTCAGATTTACCCTTGTTGAATAGAAACTTATCCTCACGCCGGAGGGGCTTACGCCGGAGCCGCCCCTGGATTAGTTTACGTTGCTTTGGTGTGCAGGCAAGAAGAAGGAGTCGGAGATATCCAAATTGCGCTACAACGGTGTTGTTGCTGTTGAGGAAATTCCTGGCGACATCAAATACAAGTTTCAATTACGACAAATGGAGTGGGACTTTCCTACCTTTATTCGTATTTGAAGAATATCACGATATCTCCTATGAGATTTCCCATTATCACCACCAAATCATTGTAGAGAATATTGTATATATTTTCATTCCTTAATTTCTGGATCTTGATTAGGATACATACCGCTAATTCTGTTAGCTAGCTTGTATATAGGTTGACTTGTATTCATTCAACTGTGTGAGATATAATACACAATTCTCTCTTGATGCAAATTCCTTTATGGCATCAGAGCTGGTTCTGATCTAAAAGGCTTCCGCATATTTTTCTTTTTCACGTTAAGGGTGTTGGTAGCACTTGCCTACCAAATGGGTTAAAAGTTGATAATGTCCTAAACATACCTGATTTCAAGTGTAATTTGATTTCTGTTAGCAAGTTAACAAAAGAAGCAAACTGTGCACTCATATTTTTTTTCAGACCTTTGTGTCATGCAGGACTTATCTTCGAGGACACTGACTGGAATAGGTAAGCGCATCAATGGTGTTTACTACATGGAGCCGGTTGCTAAGGAAAGTATGGCTTTAACGGCTACAGTGGATACAAGTGTTTGGCACAGAAGATTAGGACATACATCTACTTTGAAGTTCCCTTATTTTTATAGTCTTTGTGGTAGTACAATAAAGGATGAGAAGCATTGTGATTTTTGTTTGAGAGCCAAGTTGACACGGCTTCCCTTCCCAATTAGTAGCATTCAATCAAAATCTTGTTTTGACCTTCTTCATTGTGATATATGGGGGGATATAAAACTTCATCTTTTTCTGGTGCTCATTATTTTTTATCCATTGTTGATGATTTTAGCAGGGGTGTGTGGGTCTATTTCATGAAATTCAAGTCTGAGGTCAATCGTTATCTCACTGCATTTTGTAATATGATACATACTCAATTTGGGAAAATAGTCAAATGCATACGTAGTGGTAATGGACCTGAATTTCAGTCTAAACAAATGATAGACTACTACATTGAGCATGGTATGGTTCTTGAGACATCTTGCACCGATACACCACAACAAAATGGGGTAGTTGAACGAAAACATAGGTATATATTAGAAGTGGCTAAGGCACTTCGTTTTGAGGCCAGACTACCGGTGAAATTTTGGGGAGAATGCGTGTTAACATCCACTTACATTATAAACTGACTACCTTCTACAGTTCTTAAGAACAAAACACCCTATAAAATCTTTTTTCAAAAGAAACCCAATTATGAGCACCTCCGTTCTTTTGGTTGTCTTTGTTTATGCTAAGGATAATAAGAAATGGGGAGATAAATTCGGTCTTCGAGGTAGGTCATGCATATTTGTAGGGTACCCACATGCATAAAAGGGTTATCGTGTGTTCGATCTTGAGACAAGACAAATTTACACCTCTCGTGATGTTAAATTCGTTGAAACAATTTTTCCTTTTAAGAAAATTATATCTCAGTCAAACACATATCCAAACATGGATAAAGTAGTCCATCAGCGAGATATTGTTTGGGAAAAGGATTTTTCTTCTGCCATTAACCCTTCTCATGCAGCCACTAATGTGGATATGGACTTGGGACACGAACCAGAATTTGTGGATCCTTGTGTGCCGAGAAATATGGAGGATCAGCCTCCCATTTTGACAGAAACAGTGGGTGAAGAACCTGAGCAACATGCTCCTTCTCGTCGAAGTGATCGGGTTAGACACCAACCCAAACATCTGGAGCATTATGTGGTTGATTTACCGAGCTCCATAGACCATGTGCCACCCATTGCCAACTCAGTGCACTCGAAGGTATATCCTTTATCCGACTTTGTATCTTATGATAAATTCTCTGCTCATCATAAAGCTTTTTTGGCGGCCATCACCTCTCATGATGAGCCAACATTTTATTACCAGGCAGTTAAACATGAACAGTGGCATGAGTCTATAAAGAAATAAATCAAAGCTTTAGAAGAGAATGGTACATCGACACTTGAGACACTACCTCCCGGGAAAAAGGCAGTCGACTCAAAGTGGGTGTACAAGATAAAGTACAAACCAAATGGTGATATTGAGCGTTATAAGGCGCGCTTGGTTTCCAAGGGTTTCACGCAAGTCGAGGGCATTGAATTTCATGAAACATTTGCCCATGTTCCTAAGTTGGTGACGATGCGGAGTTTACTAGCTGTGGCTGCAAAGAAAGATTGGGCTATTCACCAACTTGACATTAACAATGCCTTTCTTCATGGCGACTTGAAAGAGGATGTCTACATGAAATTGCCACAAGGTTTTGCTAAAGATGGAGATACTCGCGTATGTAAATTATGCAAGTCGCTTTACAGTCTTCGTCAAGCATCTAGAAATTGGTACCAGAAGTTTACCCGAGCTTTACTCAATGTTGGTTTTCTACAGTCTCGGGCAGATCATTCCCTGTTTGTTTTTAAACAAAAAGGGCACTTATGTTTCCTGTCTCATTTACGTGGACGACTTTATTTTGGTTGGCAACGATGAGTCCAAGATTACAAGTGTGAAGGATTATTTGCATCAAGAGTTTAGCATAAAAGATCTTGGTCCCCTAAAATATTTCTTGGGAATCGAAGTTGCGAGATCATTCGAAGGAATTATTCTTAGCCAATGGAAATACACGTTGGACATCTTGGAGGAGAGTGGCTTACAAGGTGGGCGGCCTAGTGATTTTCTTATGGAACCAAACTCATGGTTTACAGCTGATGATGGCAATCCACTTGTAGATGCAGCTCAATACAGAAGACTGATTGGTCGACTACTCTACTTGACAGTTACTCGACCCGATATCCAGTTCTCATTCAATCTTTTGAGCCTATTTCTTTCTGCACCCCGTCGCAGTCATATGAGTGCAGCCATGCATATCCTACGATTTCTTAAGACGACGGCTGGACAAGGCATCTTCTTACCATCTAATGGAGATTTGACCCTCGAGGCTTATTGCGATGCTGACTGGGGTGGCTGCCCCATGACACGACGTTCTTGTACGAGGTATTTTATGTCCTTAGGAGGTGCTCCCATCTCTTGGCGTACCAAGAAATAGTCGTTAGTCTCCCACTCCTCGGCTGAGTCCAAATATAGGGCTATGGCCACAACCGTTAGTGAAGTTTTATGGCTCAGGTGGCTCCTTCAAGATATTGAGGCGCCACCACTTCAAGCTACTGCCCTTTTCTGCGATAACCAAGCTGAACGCCATATTGCCAACAATCCAGTTTTTCATGAATGGACTAAACATGTGGAAATGGATTGCAACTTTGTTCATGAACGAGTTGAATCTCAAGTCATTTCTCCGCGGCAGATTTCTACCGAATTACAGGTAGCTGATTTATTTACCAAGGCCTTAGGCATGGCTCGTTTTCGCTTTCTCATGGGCAAGTTTGGCATTCGCGGTCTTCATGCGCCAACTTGAAGGGGAGTGAAGAATATCACGATATCTCCTATGAGATTTCCCATTATCACCATCAAATCATTGTAGAGATTATTGTATATATTTTCATTCCTTAATTTATGGATCTTGATTAGGATACATACCACTAATTCTGTTACCTAGCTTGTATATAGGTTGACTTGTATTCATTCAACTGTGTGAGATATAATACACAATTCTCTCTTGATGCAAATTCCTTTAGTATTGGTTACTTGTCATTTCCACTATGTCAACCTACACATAACAGAGCGAATAATGAATAAGGCACATCAATTATATATGTCGAACATGCATCATCTTATATGCCGAGCAAGGCATTCAACAATAGCGATCAAAGTTTTATCAAAGGACAAGCAGCTCCCTCCTCGGTCATCAATAAAGCAAGAAAATGTGCTTCCCTATCCTTACTCTCCACTTCATCGGCGTCAACCCAAGCCGACCAAGCTAATTATTCCGATGAGCTCGCCTCCAAGGCGCGCGTGCAGAATACATTATCTAATCCTAATCAAATAAGGAATGCGAACAATTATAATCCCACTATGATTATAACCACCTCTTACACGAATTCCTATTCAAGATGGACTCTACAATGTTATGCCTATAAATACAAGCCATAATTCACATTATTTTGGTAACACATCTTTTGACTCTAAACACTTGTCAATTGATTTCTCTCTCTAAACACAAATACTTATTCTCACGTCGGAGTGCATTCCCCGGTGAATCCACAACTTAGTTTATGTGTTTGTTCTTCTTTTTCAGACTATTAAATCATACTGGATATAACCTGTCATTGTATTTGGGCTGATCCGAACGTTTTTGGTATCATCAGTTTGATTCCATTGCTGGGAAACGATTTAAAACACCCATTGAATAGCTTGAAAAATTCTTGTTCCACTCTCCTAATCCTAATGAAAGACAGACATACTGTTAGTGTTACTCCTGAACATAATAACGTTCTAGTGTAAGAGATTCATGGCAACACAATGACTGCTTTTCCTCTTATCAATGGGGAACTGCCCACTCCACCACCGCTGATTGATGTACTGCCGTGAAATTACTCGGATCCGGCTGCGCGGGCCCCGACAACTCGCGTTTGTCGGAGGTGTCGCTACGTTTGTTTGGAGGAGTCGCCACGCCATTTTGATATAGTCCAAATCATTGAAAAAAGACTTTGTTTAAAAAAGGTTGTTGTGTGATGAGATTTTGAGTTCGGAGGTCAGGTTATGCGTCGGGAAGAGAATAGCAGAGCTCACCCGAGTCGCCTCGTATACACGTGTCTTTCTATACCACTTTTTCTTTAAAAGTTGTGTGTGTGTGCTTTTTTAAAATGCATGTTGAATATGATGTCTACATTGTATGCTATGTATTGAAATAGTGTTGGAAGGAGGTCTTACCAATGTTGGTTCGTGTCTATCTTCCGCTTGGGAATATTGTTTGAGTGTGAATAGTGCTTCGAGACGGACCGGTATTGCTTTGGATGTACCGGTGTCTGCGGACAGAGCTTCGGCGTGCCTCGAGAGTGATGGGTGTGTCTGCGGACAGAGCTTCGGTGTGCTTCGGAATTGTTGGATGTATTCGGGCAGAGGTTTGGCGTGCCTCGGGTTTGTTGGTTGTACTCGGGCAGAGGTCCAGCGTGCGTCGGGATGCCTCGAGAATTTTGATTATACTCGGGCAGAGGTCCGGCGTGCGTCGGAATGCCTCGGGATTGTTCGGCAGGGCTTGAGGATGGACCGGGATGCCTCGGATGGACCGGAATGGCTCGGGATGGACCGGCAGGGCTTCGGGAGCACCTCGAGGAGGCTGAGAGCATCTCGGGAGCACTCGACAGGGCTTCATAGCGCCTCGGGAGGGCTCGGAAGGCCTCGAGAAGGACCGAAAGGGACCGGGATTGCTTCTAAGGGCTGAGAGGGGGAGCCTGAAGGCTGGGGGAGAGAGGAGAGAAGGGAGGAGTGAAGAAAATGAGAGGGGGAGCCCTCTATTTATAGGGGGAGAAAAACTGCAAACATGTCCGCGCGAACATGTATGTCATTACCAATTTTTTGGTTTTTCAGGATTTAAGGAAATCTCGTGGACTTTAAGGGGATTTTGCAATTATGATGTCTAGGTGCAAAAGTGTCCGCACGGACACATAAGCAGGCTGGAATTTTTTCGTAATTCCCAAAAAGTCCTTCTATTTTATTTTATCCCAGAAGGGTTCTACCTTGGTTTGCTTGGTGGTTTTGGGGTTTTTGAAGGTTGTGGGTCTTCAGGATCACGTTTGTGTGAGTCCGCGGTGTTTCCCATGTGTTGGATGGGGAGCGATTCAGATTGGGGTACTTACATGCCGCCCATAGGAATGAATCTGCGTTCTAGGGGCAGTCGATAACCGAGATAGTGTAGACGAACCCTACTCGTCGTCAGAGTCGAGGAAGGCCTGCCGGTAGCCAGACGATGAGAAATGTTGCGCAAGGAGTAATTGGGGCTTCCCCCCCCCCTCGCCACAGGTTGATCGCAGAACTCTATTGCATCAAAAGACGAAAACTTTGCAACACATTTATGAAATGCAAAATGCCTTGCTACAATTAGATCCTGAACATTTTCTGGCTAAATTCATGAGGCCTACGAGGAATGGAAATTCCCTTAGAGGGCAGAGTCAGGTTGATAGGCATGGTAGTCAGGGGAATATAGAAAATCTTCCTCGTGACCAACATCCCTCTCACCTTGGCATCTCTGGTAGATCCAGGTAAAACCCCCAAGATGTCCCTACTCGTTATAAGGTACATGGGAATGGCAACATAAAAAACGAGGTAGATTTGAGAAGTCACTTGAACCAACAAAGGGAGCAGGAGGTTAATTCTGCCGACTTAAAAGCAAGGCTCAGTCATGCAAGATACAAAACCCCTCCTCGTTGTAATACCCCTCCTCGGCCTAGGAGCCCTCATCATCCTAGGAGCCCTCATCGGCCATGTATCCCTCCTCGTCACAGATCACCTCCTCATCCTGAATTGGCACCTAGAAGGGACAGAACACCATCTTGGCATGTGGATAATCACCAGGAACGTGAGGACCATAGTATAGTGAACGGACACAGAAAGAAAGAAAGGATCCACTATAACTCTCATTTTAGCTCAAGGATCGATGCCAGAGAATTACTACTCTTGAAAAAGAGATTAGATGAGATGGAAATGGGGAGAAAGGAAGTGGATGATGATGATACCAGTGTGTGATGATGTGTATCCGATTTTTCCCTTTTTTGGGCGCCCGACAAAACTTTTGTTTTGGAAGCTTTAAAAAATCTTTATCGGGCTTTGAAAAATCATTTCGGAGTCGCCACGCCGTTTTTAGTTTAAGGGCCAAATCTTTGAAAATACCCAATATTAGAGAAAATGAGTTCGGAGGTCACGTTACACTCCGGGAAGAACGTTTGGAGTTTACCCAAAGTGCCTCGTACGACGAGTCTTCCTCACTTGAAACCTTTTGTGTGTGTGTGTGTATTTGAAAGGACTTTTTTGAAAATAACTAAAATTTTAGGGCTGAACTGAAAAAACAATTTGAAAACAGTGATTAAACTGAAAATAACAGAAAACTGATGGACTGTTTGCAGATGACAATGTCGTCCGCGTGGACAAGACTGCAGTGCAATCTCATCCACGCGGATAGCCCTGCAGTGTCAATATTTTTACAGTTTCCAGTTTAGTCACTGTAATTTTCAGAAAGTTAACTGGATTTACAGGACTTAACTGGAATTGTAACTGAAAAGACAGAAAGTAAAAGGGGGTGTTTGGATTTTGGCATCCATGGTTGTCCTCTCTTTCCCTAGACTTTGATTAGTGGTCATAAGTGATGAATCCACTTAATCAAGTCAACCCTGGGGTACGTTAGGACTTTGTGAACATTTCATTTGCTAGGGGAAAAGGGGAGTTTGACATGAAAGTAAATTTGAACAAGGGATAGGTCAAGATGTATCAACTTTAGAGAAATATCTCTAAGGTGGTCATAAGATGACCATCCTTGAGATCTATACTCAAGTGTATCTCCTACATCTTGTGTGACTTATTTCATAAGTCTTGATGATTTTCATCCAAGGAAAGTATTCCAAGGTGAGCATCTTAGACTAGGGAGGGGGATTTGCAAGGAAATAAATGATGTGGACCATTTGAAATGATCATCTATGGAGATTGACTCCAAGATGACCATATTTAGGTCAAGAAAGCAAGTAAAGACTAAAAATGTAAAGAGGCATGAAATTAGGTAGTATGGACCATTTGAAGTGATCATCCATGGAGATGAACTCCAAAATGACCATCTTCTAGGTCAAGCAAGCAAGTACCACATAATGTAAAAAGGGGAGTGGGGAATGACATGAAAATAAAGGAAAATGTGGATCATCATAGAAGATCATCCATGGAAATAGATTCCATGGAGATCCTCTTGGATCCTTGGGACAAGAGGGGAAGGGGATGAGCAAGCAAGTAAATAAACAAGGCTACATCATTTATGTATGAAAAATATGCATGGATGAAGGAGATTTGAGTAAGGGAGGTGAGGGTTTACCAATTGTTTCTTGTTTTTTTGTTTAGGGTTTGAGAGATTTCAAGGCTTAAGAGTAGTTTGAGATGGATTTGAGGTTGGATTTGGTGTTGAATTTTGAGTTTTGAAGGTATAAATGGCTATTTGGGAATGGATTTTGACAGCACAACAGTAGGTTTTCGTATTTTTTTGGGTTTTTTCTCTCTTGTTAAACTGAGGGAGAAGGGCTGTATTTATAGGTTGTCTGGATGACAATCTTATCCGTGTGGACAAGATTGTAGGTGCAATCTTGTCCGCGCGGATGACCCCAACAACGTGTCTGATCCTGTGCAGAAAGCAGTTTTGGCATTTTGCTCTTGGTCAATGTTCCCTTTTTATTGGAAATGACAAATTTCCAGCGAGGTATTTGTCCATTTTTTTATTCCTGAGAGGTTCTTCCTCATTAAAATTGTCAAAATAATGTCCAAAATGCCCCTAAATGATTATAAATCATTAATTTAGGCTGACGAAACATTAACGACCCAAATTGGGATACTTACACAGTGTCATCCGTCCTTTATCCCAGCAAATTAATGATCTACCTCCCAATCCTGCTATTAAAATCCCAAGTTTTGAAAAATATGCGGGAACCACCGATGCACGGGACCATGTGCAAAATTTTGAATCCAGCATGGCCCTCCTCACCAAGGCAGATGACATTCTCTGCAAGGCTTTTGCGAGTACCTTCTCCGGAACAGCTTTGTCCTAGTTTCGTGAGCAAAAGAAGGAAAGCATCGATAGTTGGAAAATCATGAGTAAGAGGTTCCTAGACCACTTTGCCACAGCAGGGAAGAGAAAGAAGAGATTGACTGAACTTGTTAACATTGAGCAAGGAAATAATGTAACCACTCTTTATATATATATATATATATATATATATATATATATATATATATATATATATATATATCAAGGTTCTAAAAAGCGTTAGGCGGATGCTAGGCGGCGGAGCCGGGCCTAGCGCCTAGGCGGGGACTAGTTGGGATTAGTCGGGATTAGTCGGGACCTAGGCGGGTCTTAGAACTAGGCGTTGGAGAGGGGCCTAGCGCCTAGGCGGGGCCTAGGCGCCCTTAGGCGGGGTCTTTTAGAATGCGATATATATATATATATATATATATATATATATATATATATATATATATATATATATATATATATATATATATATATATATATATATATATATATATATATATATATATATATATATATATATATATATATATATATTGACGAAAGATTGAGATCCTTGTAGTAGAAAGATGATGAACGAATTTAGAGAGATTTAGGGTTGTTTTGTATATTATGTTTAGTAGAGAATTCAACAAAACGTGTGTAGGAGAATGTGTGATTTTAGGTCCATCAACAAAGAGGAGGAACCTTATATTTATAGGTGTGAATTACTTGTCTACCAAGATTAGAAAACACAAGTATGGTAGGAAACCTTGAGGAAGGTTCTAGGAAGGCCTATATTAGGGTAAATTTTGGATTAGGAGAGTAGAGATCAAGGAAGAGATTAAAACCAAGAAGGAAATCGAATATGCTCATTCTGTAGAGGTTGTCTCGTGCGAGACGCGTAGTCTCATTCGAGACAACTAGTCATATTGACTATGTTGTCCTCTACAATTATTCTGTTAGTCAGTTAAGCCCAAAATTAACGAAGTTAGCAAAACCTAACGAAAAATGACGAAACTAATGAGCTTTCAGCAAAAAATAAAGATGAGAACAAGAGAAGTGTATTCATTAATATTGAGTTCAGAATGGGGTGTCTACAGAGCCCATCGTCGACAAGACTTATGAAAGAAGAAGTGTTGTCGATATAAATACATCCATTCAGAACTTTGGGATGGTCGTGCGGTACGGCTGCCTACGTATCTCTATCGGATAATTAGATCAAACGTAGTTCAACTCCAAAATTACTCAAAAAGGTTATTTCACATGTTTTGAAAATCACTTTGAAAATCAATTTTTTCAAGTAAAGGTAAATCCATACTCAGGAATCAATGTTTTGACTCAAATTGAAAATACTCGGTTGTTGATAATGTCCAGCGAACCGAAACTTGTAATTATTGATGATGTCTGTTGTACTCAAACCCTGTAGTCGTTGATGATGCTTGGCGTACCCAAACCCTGTAGTTGTTGATGACGTTCATTGAACGCGAACCCTGTAGTAATTGATGATGTTAGGTGTACCCAAACCCATTAGTTGTTGTTGACGTTCGTTATACACAAACCATGTATTCGTTGATGATGCTTGGTATACCCAAAACCTTTAGTTGTTGATGTCATTCGTTATACATGAACCCTATAGGTTGTTGAAGATGCTCGATGTACTTGAACCCTGTAGGTGTTGATGACGTTCATTGCACGTGAACCTTGTAAAATGTTGATTACGCTCAATGTACTCAACCCTGTAGGTTATTGATGACGCTCAATGTACTCGAACCTGTAGATTTTTGATGACGCCTATTGCACGCGAACCTTATAATTGTTGACTTGGCGAACTAAATCCTGTTATTGATGACTATGCAGACCAAATCCTGTGATTGATGAATCGGTGGACCAAATCCTGTAATTGATGACTCGGCCGACCAAATCCTGTAATTTATTACTCGACGGAACAAATCCTATAATTGATGATTCGGTGGATCAAATCTTGTATTTGATGATTCGGCGGATCAAATCTTGTATTTGAGATTACCTGTACACATAAAGACTCCAAGTAGATTTTTTTCTGATTTTAGTTTTATTTTTGACTTGCGTGGTGGTGCCTACGTCTATTTCTGAAATGGCCAATTCGATCGTTGTTGGTCATTTTTGGGTAATGTGTTTGTGTATGAGCATATGTATGGACATGTGTATATGTGTATATTTGAGATGTATGAATGTATGTATGTGTGTATATTTGAGATGTATGAATGTATGTATGTGTGTATATTTGTAGGTTTGAAACTTGTTTTGACAAGTTGGGACCAAATTAGGTTTTCTGCAGAATTGTTGCTGATTAGTGAGGTTGTCTCGTGTGAGACGGCTTGTCTCGTACGAGATTGCTGCATTGTTTCTTCATTTTTGTTGTAGATTTATGATGAGTAACCCTTATGGAAGAACATCTGGGATGCTGTTAATCATCATTTGAGTCAAGTCATATCTTTTAAAAAGAGGAAGATGACTGTTGATGTGGTAGTTGAGTTCTCACTCCAAGAATGTATTGTCCAATGCTCTATTCTTGCCAATCTCCAAGAATAAGATACATTGTAGATGACTTTGTGAACAGGCTTGTGAGGCTGTTTGATTAGAAAAAGGCTGAATGACTTTGTGAAGAGGTTTGGGAGGCTCTTTGATTTGAAGAATGTTGAAGAATGCTCTCCCTTTATCTTTGAAATTTTGTTTGTTAGTTTTTTTTTCTTTGTGACGGACCCTGGTTTTTGCCTAGACTGCCCTTTCAGGTTTTCAATGTATTACCAGACATCTCTTTTGCATCATTTTTTTCTGAAAAGTATGTTAACTCGAAAGAGGACCTAGTGGGGATTATCTCGTTGAGGAGATAAATACGTATTTAGATTATTGATGGGGAGTGATGAATGAAACTCCAGTTTTATAGAGGGGAGATGGACTCTATTTTTAGAGAAATTGATCCAAGCATTGACTTTGTAAATGTTGACATTTCTGGAATAACTCCTTTGTATGTGAGACTAGGAGGTGGAGATGGTAGCCCAAAGTGTAAATTTGGTTGAAGAGTTTGTATGATTTGAGAAGAGATTGGCTTGGGGAAGGAAAGGATGGGAGACTCCTAACCTTGAAGCTTGGATTTTAAGAGTGTGTATAAGAGTGGCCAAGAGGAAACCCTTAGACTTAACAAAGAACGCTACGTGGTTCAAAAATCTAGAAAAATTGTTTTACCTTTAATGGATCCATATATATTTTATCTTTTGCTATCTTGAATATTTGGTTGTTTTTCAATTGAATCATTTATATATGTCCTGATGAGCTTTAAGAGGAAAGTAATCTTTAGTACGACCTAGGGTCAACATATTTATTCATAGATTGGTATTGGAAGTATTCTTCATTTGCATTGATGTTCGAGCTTCATTGTAAGAGGATGTGGTGTTGAAGAATCCTCCTTTATTCATTGTAACTTGTTGAAGTTCCTTCTTTGTTGTTGGGCGATGAAGTTAAGGAATCCTCCTCGCATTCGTTGTAAATTGGTGGAGTTCCTTCTAAAATCTTTGAAATTTTTTTTTTGTATACCCTCAAAGATTTTGAATTGAGTAGCCCCACTCTTCTTGGGATTGATGTTGATGGCAACGCCTTTGGCTTTGTTGATCTTTGACTTTCAGCAAGAGCATTTATGTTTAGCTCCTAGGCTTCTAATGATAGTTTTCTTTCTCAAACTCATTAGACATTACTATCATCTTTCACAAAGTTTTAAATTTGAGATGTGACATTTATGGTTTGTAGGTCGATTATTCCTTAAAGATTTCATCCTTAGCTTTGTATATTTATCATGTTTAACTTGAGCTAACTCATCATTTTCAGAAATTACATGAAATGTAATGATATTCATTAGGTAGAACAACTTTAGGGAAAGTGTATGGAGAAGGAAATAAATTTCATTAATGAGGAAATTCAGAAGACACAAACTAAAAGGAGAGAGAAGTACTAGAAAGACATAAATCTCTTCGAGTTCATACTCAAATTTAAACCTAATCTATTTCAAAGGTTAAAGGGAGAAGATATTTGTACCTCAAAGTGGTGGATCTTTAATTCTTCTTCTTGGAGGCTTCGTCTTCTTTATGTCTAAGGTAGAGGGTCGGTGATGACATTGGGTACCTCTATTTTTTTCTTTTTAATGATGTCTTGGATGGGATCCTTCAAAGAGTAGCAAGAGTTGGTGTCATGGCCGATGGCATTGTGAAACTTACAAAATGAGGGGGTACGATTGTAATGATAGCTCGTCTTATGAGGAGCCCCTTTTCTAGGCTTGATCTTTCATTCCTTTATGATGATGTCAAAGAGACCCTCTTGGGTGATCCCTTCAAGTTTGTTGTAATGTCTTAGTTTCCTCCTCTTAGTAAGGTCGAACCTAATAGGGTCATAAAACCGCCTTTTATTCTTAGGTATAGTTACCTCACAAAGAGCTCTAGCTTCTTTCCTATATCATTAGTTTTGATCTTGTAAGTGAGTTTGAAGTGCTTCAATTTCATTCTTATGGCATTCCTCTTGAGCTCGTAGGCGGCCATAAAGAGTTGTGATTTCCTTCTCATAGTAATCTCCTCGGGCTCGTAGGCAGGTTAGAAATTATCCTTCCATTTGTCGTTTGAAGTCGGTGTATAAGAAGGAGGCATACACTTCGATCATTTGATACACTTCCCCTTCTAGGCGGGCCTTGAGAGTATGGACCTCTTGTGTAGCTTGAGCGTTGGACATTGTCTTGAGTAAACTAGTTGCCTTGATGTCGAACATATATGTGTAGCAACTGTGTTAAACCATGATCGAGTCTCAACAAGTCGGCAGAAATTGAGGGGTATGAAGGCTTTAAAGGTTTTGACCGAACGACACAAATCACACAGAACATAATAGATGTCTCACACGAGACAACACCACAAATTACGTTCAGATTTTAAGTCCTATTTTTGTTGGACGGAGGTAAATACGTTTTGGGGTTTCTACTTAAATCCTGGAATAGTGGATTCGTCACTCTAGAATGTAAGCTTCTTGTATTTCACCTGTATTGCGCTCCCTATAATGGACAATTTTGGGTAATTGTCTCGCATTCTTATCGAAATTCACCATTCAAATCCAAACCGTGACCTAGCAATTATTTTAATTCTTTGTAAAACAAAGCTACATGTAATGAACCCTGTGAAGGATTATTATTGCTTTAGGGACAAACCTTTTTAAGGACATTCATTTGTTCCTTCACATGATAAATTGCACATAACTTTATTTTGGTAAAAAAAATTAAAATAGATCCTAAATAAAATCAACCAAGGAGTGTCTTAAAACGCCTAGAATGATGCATGGGGTTTATGCATGCTTACGACTTATGCTCCCCGCATTATGATGGTCGTATATGAGTGAACCACGGAGTAGGGTGCACCAACTTTGGAGAGCAGTTATATCTTGATGTGCATATGTGTGAAAGTTAGTTCTAGGTGATAGTAAAATAGGTTTTTTTGTTTTTTGAAAACTAAAAAAAAACAATGGTCGTATCAAGTGGTTGCCTATGTTTCCCCCAAATTATGAAGACTAAGACTGTCGTAGTTCACATATAAAGAGAGAGAGAGAGAGAGAGAGATAAATGGAATTAATTAATTAATTACAAAGTCCGAGTCAACCTGATGCTGCAAGAATCGTGCTGATCAATCTCCGTCCACGTGGCACGATCAATCTCCTGGCTCCTTGACCTGAAACACGAACCCATGACTAGCCGGAATGGTCTCCGGCGAAGACCCTCGGGCGTGAGAGTAAGTATGTGTATGAGAGCTTAATAATTATAAGGAACAATGTATTCTCAAATAATCAAAAAGCAATTACCTTGGAACGGTTGACATTGCCTTGTATTTATAGTTGTTGATGAGAGATATAATTGTAGTAGGATTGCATGAAATCCCTTAATTTGAGGTACATATACGTATTTAGAGATCTGATCCATAAATAACTCCTAATTTGTAGGGAGTCTCGTCACGCTAAGTATTGTATATACGCCTGGACTCTGCAGGTCGTCACATTAAGAATGTAGGTCGAGGTCGACTATTAGGTATAGGTAGACCTGACTGATGGGTAGGGCTGAACCGTACCCGAATAATATATGGATCGTAGAGTTGGACCAAGCTAGGTCGGGACCTGAGGAGGTCGGACAATGAGCTTAAGTCGACGAATCATGGTGATGGACCTTGGGCCTGATAATAATTGGGTCTAACCCATTGAGAACGTGGTAGCAATAATGGATAAATAATTGGGCTTTACTCACTGGGCCTAGCCCGTCACTTTTATTCTGTTCAGTGGCCCCCAACTTTCTGAGTTGACTTTGTCGACCAGGAAGTTAAGAGAAATTTTGATGAAGCTTGAATTGACCCGCAAGTTGACGTTTGAGTTGATGTTTACTCGACTAATAGTGACATGGCTCAATCCTGGACGTTGATAGTTGGACGGTAGGATCGTTGGAAGCGCCGTATTTTGCAATCATTACTGTTTTGACATTTGGAAACCGCCTCAAAAATTGCCAAGACACATTTAATTAGGGAATTAAACGTTCGGATTTTTCTTTTTTCCTTTTCAATTACGAAAAATATAAATACTCAAATCCTTTTCCTTTTCAAAATTTTACTTTCTTCAAGCTCTGATATACCTCCGGCGACAGCAACGAAACAACAACTGAGTTAATTCGAGCCTTCGTCTTCTACCAAAATCCTTCCTCATTCAAACTGATTAAGGTATTCCTCTCACCCTTTAGCATTAGGGCTTATTTTCTGTGTTTTCTTTGATTTTGCCATGGCTAGAACCTTTAGCTGTGAACCTGGGGTTTGGTATGGGTATTGTACTATCAATCACCGAGTTTACAAGCATATGAGTGAAGTATGGAGAGAGATGCCTTTGAATGAGTGTGCTTCCATCTTGACCAGGTGGGGGCTGACTTTCAGTGAAATAGGATTGCCCATAGGAGAGAATTTGGGGGATTTAGGAATTGACGATCCCAATGTAGTGTCTTTTCAGCTTTTCCATGAGTTACTCGATCATATCTCATTGTTCTATGCCAAAGATCCCATCAAACCTTCCTTCCTTAGGAGTAGAAAGGGTTTCCCAGGGGAATCTAGGTCGCCCCTAGGTAGGTCATCTGAATATGAACATAGGTCTGATTCCCCTGCTTCCTCTTCTTCTTCTTGTATAGATATGGCGACTCAAGAGGGAGCTACTGCCTCGACTTCTTCAAGTCCACGAATTGTGGATGTTTTCGAGACCTCCATTGTGCCTGGGAGGAATGAAAGGGGTGATCTGAATATGAACATAGGTCTGATTCCCCTGCTTCCTCTTCTTCTTGTATAGATATGGCGACTCAAGAGGGAGCTACTGCCTCGACTTCTTCAAGTCTACGAATTGTGGATGCTTTTGAGACCTCCGTTGTGCCTGGGAGGAATGAAAGGGGATATGTACCTCCTAAGCCGCTCCCATCTCGGATAGACATGGTGTGGAACTTTTGTGAGGTGGACAAGAATAAATTTAACATCACCCTTTACAGCAAGAAGGACTTCCTATCCCAGTTTGGTGATACTTACGAGGAAGATCCTACTAGGGTGGTCTTTTTCTATGGCCAATTTGAAGCTAGCCTGAGGTTGCCCTTAGATCCTTTTATAAATGAGTTTTTAGAGTGTATGGACTCCCTACCTCTCTAACTGGGAGCCAATACTTGTAGGGTCCTGGTATGCTTTGCTATGGTCTATAGGTTCTTAGGGTATGAACCTTGTATGAGGGTGTTTAAAGAATTCTTTAGTGTCAAGACTGATAAGGTTGGCTCAGGGATTAGCACCCCTTCCAAAACAAATTCCCCCAAGTTATTTATCAATCTTCCAAGTAAGGTGAGCGACTGGAACTCTCACGTGGTGGTAGTAGAAAGTAGAAGAGGATGGGAGTTTCCCATGCCCAGTGTTGACACCAAGGTTGTGAGGGAGGAGGATTATTGGGATCCATACTGGCATGCCGATCTGTATAGGAAATTGGTGGAGCTGGCTGGTAAGGGACCCATTAGTTGGGAAGCTCTGGGAACCACCAAGAATAATTACATCCGAGCTGGGATGATGATAAGTAATGGGGATGTGGTGCCTCTGGTCCCCATTGTTAGATGCCAAAGGTACCCTGATTGGGTTACCCATGAGGGGGCTCGATTTAGATTTGAGAGAGAGTGTCATAGCTGCAAGAAGACTCCCAATCACTGTAAAGATCGGGGGGAGCACTTTGGGGGTAAGAGCTTTACCCTCCTTTGTCTCTTAACTTGTCCATTAACTGTTCGTATGTAGAACTGCTAGCTCGTACATAGAATTTTTCTTGACTTGCATATACTTTAACTCGTAGATAATTTACTCATATGTAGAACTTTTAGCTCGTACATATCTTGCTCATACATAGAACTGGTAGCTCGTACGTAGAAGTTTCAGTTGTCGATTTAAACCTTGGTCATCTTTATTTTGTGCAGTTTTAACTCCTAAGCAAGAGGCTAATATGGGCCGAGTCATTGATATAAGAAAAAGTAAGAGAAGCTGCGGGGCCGCCAATGCTCGAGAACACTGGGAGAGGGAGGGCACTCAGCGCCAAGAGCTCTTGAAGCTGGTAGATGAGGATATTACCAAGTCCATTCCTGTGGAGGACGAGCTTGAGCAACTAGAGGAGGAAGTTCGAACTGAAGACGACGCTCAAGAGGCCTAGGAGGTCGACGCTGCTGAGGTAGATGGGTCTGGACAATTTACTGATAGGCCCTTGACTCCTGAAGCTTGCCGTGCCAGGTCTGGGTTGGCTCACTCCGAGGTAATATTTGCAATCTTTTGATATTACTGTCGTTCTTTTCTTTTGTTTGCCTAAGACCCTTGATTCAATTTTGACTTATCTGATCGCCTGTCATTACTCGGCGTTGCAGTCCCTTGCTATGATAAAGCTGTCCACGAGCTACTGGAAGGCTGCTGAAGAGCAAGAAAAGCTGGTTAAGTCCATGCTGGCTCGTAAAAATGATGAGTTGAATAAGCTGGAGGATGACCATGCTAAACTGAAGGAGGACCATGACAAAATGAAGGAGGACCATGTTGATCTGGACTCAGCGTACGAGGTTCTGAAACTTGTGAAGGATGCTTCCTTGAAGGACAAGGAGGAAACCTGGGGCAAGCTGGGGAAGGTCCAGAAGGAGCTAGCTGCTCTTAAGGAAGATAAGGCGAAGGTCGACCGAGATCTGGAGGTGGCGACCCAAACCATGGAGGAAAACAACTTGATGCTGAACAAGCAGATTAACGACCTGAAGGCAGCTCACCAAGAGTGGAAGGCCGAGCTCACTGTTGCTGTTAATGATGTCAAGGAAGCTGCTGGCAAGGAGGCAGTGGCGGCCTATAAGGAGAGTGATGAGCTCCATAACTACGTCACTGAGAAGGCGAGAGCCTTTTTTGATGTGGGTCGGAGCCACATGGCTCGATGTATTGTGGTGGATCCCTCTTTTGACATTTCACTCGAGTAGCTGGCCAAGTGGGCCTTAGAGGATCCCTACAATATGTCAGCTCGTCAGGGTCATCATTTGGTGCCTTACATCGAGAACGACTTCGCTACCATTGCCCAAGATGACGTGGAGCTAGCAGCCGAACCTTGGGTTCCCCCTCCTATAGATAATGTCAACTTTGATTCTCTCTTGGAGGAGCTGGAGGACCCAGAAGAGCTAGCTTTTGATGGTGATACTCCCCAACATGGCTTCTCCGAATCGGGAAAACTCATAGGCCCCCAGCAGCAAGAAGAGCATGTAGGAGATCAAGCTACCACAAGTGGCCAGATTGAAGCTGATCCTTTTACTTGAATATTGATTTGAATGTTTGTGTAAGGAACAAGTCCCAAACAATGTTTATTTTTTTGCTTTGTATATGATTATGCATTGGCCCAGTTTTTGGGAGGCATCTTAACTTATAACTTTTTTGCTTGCTCTTGTCCTGGCCCGTTTTGGGGGACTGAGCCTTTATTTAATCGTAGCTGACTTTCATACTTTGAATTCTATGCTTATGATTTTAGCATGAATGCATGTCGAGCTAGATTGGCTAGGGCAAATAAGTCGCTATAATCTTTCGATCGGGCTAGTTTTTTAATAACACAATCGATCTTAGACTTGTATAGTTTTTTGAAAATGAGACTGACTAAGAGTCGAATCTGTTTAAATGAACGAAGCTGACTAAGAGTCGAGCTCGATAGAACGAGATCGACTTAGATATTGGATCTGTTTAAAGGAATGAAGATGACTAAGAGTCGAGCTTGTTAGAACGAGGTCGACTTAAATGTTGGACTCGTTAAAGGAACGAAGCTGACTAAGAGTCGAGCTTGTTAGAACGAGGTCGACTTAGATGTCGGACCTGTTAAAGGAACGAAGCTGACTAAGAGTCGAGCTTGTCAGAACGAGGTCGACTTAGATGTCGGACCTGTTAAAGGAACGAAACTGACTAAGAGTCGAGCTTGTTAGAATGAGGTCGACTTAGATGTCGGACCTGTTAAATGGAACGAAGTTGACTAAGAGTCGAGCTTGTTAGAACGAAATCGACTTAGATGTCGGATCTGTTTAAAGGAACGAAGCTGACTAAGAGTCGAGCTTGTTAGAACGAGATCGACTTAGATGTCGGATCTGTTTAAAGGAACGAAGCTGACTAAGAGTCGAGCTTGTTAGAACGAGATCGACTTAGATGTCGGATCTGTTTAAAGGAACGAAGCTGACTAAGAGTCGAGCTTGTTAGAATCGATGTAAAAACGTAACACAATGTTGAATAGAACTGCAACTTTTATTGACGTAGAAACATGCTTACATCGAAAATGGAGAGCTAGAACTATAACAAACTTCAAACTGAAAACTGAACTAACTCTAAAGCTGAAAAACTGAGCTAGAAGTAATATCTGATAAGGTGAGTAGCTTGCCATAGGTGCTTCAATTCTTCACCATCCAAATGAGCGATCATATAGGTTCCTTCTTTGATAACTCGAGTAACGACATAGGGTCCTTCCCAGTTGGGAGACAACTTGTTCATCTGGGTTCTTCTTCCAGTTGACGAGATGCTTCTTAACACGTAGTCACCCACTTGGAATGCTCTTATCTTCACTTTCTTGTCATGGTAGCTTTTGGTTTTTTGCTTGTAATTTACCATCCTTAAGTGAGCTGTGTCTCGATTTTCGTCGATCTAATCCAGGTCGATCAGTCTATTGATTTTCTTCTGTTCCTGGTCGAAGAGAATTACTCTAGCTGTGGGAAATCGCAGCTCGGCCGGTGCCATGGCCTCTGATCCGTATGCAAGAGAGAATGGGGTTTCCCCCGTAGGCCCCCGAATGGTTGTACGAACTGCCCAAAGAGCAAGGGGAAGTTCGTCCAACCAGTTGCTTTGACGACCAACCAAACCAGTTTTCAATGCTGAAAGGAACAACTTGTTCGCTGCTCAGCTTGTCTGTTGCCTTGGGGATAAGCGACAGGTGAATTCCAATGTTTGACTCCCAAACTCTTCATTTCATCTTCGAAAGCTTGGGAGAATTGTAGTCTGTTATCCGAAACTATTGCTCGAGGTATCACAAATCGACACCAAATGAAGTCATGGATGAAATTGATGGCTTTTTCCTCTGTAATCCAAGCTAGTGGTTTTGCTTCTACCCACTTCGTAAAATAATCTATAGCAACGATCACATATTTGCAGTTTCCACAGGCGGGAGGGAAGGGTCCGACCAAATCTACTCCCCACATGTCAAAGGGCCAGGTCGAGATTACAGGGGTTTGCTCGGTGGTAGGCAGGTGAGGTAGATTGGCAAACCTTTGGCATTGATCACACCCCTGAACGAAATCGTGGGCATCCGCCCTCATATGTGGCCAATAATATCCCATTGTTATCAATTTGTCGGCTAAAGTTATGGCCCCCGGGTATCCACCACATATTCCACTATGCACCTTGTACATTAGCTGGGTAACTTCTTGAGGGTGAACACATCTTAACAATGGCTTACTGAAAGATCTCCTGAATAGATCGTCTCCCTGAATAACGTATCTTGGAGCCTTTTTCTTGATAGCCCGAGCTTCTTTCTCGTCACCAGGTAACTCGCCCGTTTCTAAATAAGCTCGCATTTTGTCGATCCAACACTTGTTGTAAGCCCATTCTGTACTAGCATCTTCCAGGCATTGGATTTGAACCCTTTCGTAGGCTGGATGCTCGAGGTAAGCGATAGGTTCTCCATGTGGCTCGTCTGAAGTAGCCAATTTCGAGAGTAGGTCGGCCAATTCGTTAACCTCTCGACCAATCCTCTGAATTTCCCAGAACTCCAAGTCTTTTATTAGTTCTTTCACCAGGTCGCAGTACTTGATTAAAGTGGAATTCAGCACCTCGTACTCTCCTCTGACCTGGTTGACTATCAGTTGGGAATCACAATACGCCATAATTTTGATCGCCCCAAAACATTTGGCGTACTCGATGGCTGCGACCAACGCTTCGTACTCTGCCTGGTTATTGGAGGCTTCAAACTTGAACCTCAATGCTTCCTCATAGACCGTCCCTGATTCTGGCTCGATCAATACTATCCCAGCTCCACTAATATTCCTTGTTACCGACCCATCTGAGTATATTTTCCAGCTGTCGTCGGGTAAGCTAGTAACGGCTTGGGCCTCTGGTTCCTTTCCCTTAACTTTCTCCTTCGGAGCTCGCACCTCGCTATCTCCCTTGGTGAACGTCAGCTCGACCAAGAAATTTGCCAAGGCTTGAGCCTTCAATGTCTTTCGAGGTCGATACTCAATGTCGAATTTTGTGAGAGCAATTGACCAGTTGAGTAAGCGACCTAAACTTTCCGGCTTATGTAGGATCTTTCTCAAGGGTGCATTGGTGAGTACAATGATAGGATGAGCTAGAAAATAAGCTTGTAGCTTCCTTGAGGCCACGACCAAGGCATATGTGACCTTCTCTGCATTGTTATACTTGCCTTCAACGTCGGATAGAGCCTTGCTGACATAATATATGGGCTTCTAAAGTCCCTCTTCCTCTCTAACCAGAACAGCTGCTACTGATTGATCTCCCACAGATAGATACACGAACAAAGTCTCCCCAATGGTCGGGTTGCTCAATAGAGGGGAAGTAGCGAGGTACTCCTTAAGCTGTTGGAACGACGAATGACATTCGGACGTCCACTCAAAATTCTTCGTCCCCCTCAATGATTTGAAGAAGGGGAGAGATCTTTCCGTCGACTTGGCTATAAAGCGACCTAGGGCTGCCACCCTACCATTAAGTCGCTGCATCTCCTTGATATTTGTGGGCTCTTGCATGTCGACCAAAGCCTTTATCTTCTCAGGATTTGCCTCAATTCCTCGCTCTGATACCATAAAACCAAGAAATTTGCCAGCCGCTACCCCAAATACACATTTGCTTGGGTTAAGTTTCATGTTGTTTGCTCGTAAATTGGCGAATGTTTCCTTTAGGTCGACCACGTGACGTTCGGCCTTTGTTTTGATGACCATATCGTCGACGTAGGCCTCCATGTTTCGGCCAATTTGTGAAGCAAAGACCTTGTTCACCATCCTCTGGTAGGTTGCTCCTGCATTTTTTAACCCGAACGGCATCATGTTGTAGCAATAAATGCCTCCAGCAGCTTGAAAGGCCGTCTTCACAACATCATCCTCGTGCATCTTGATCTAATGATAACCTGAATAGGCATCGAGGAAGCTAAGAGTGGAGTGTCCGGCAATAGAATCGACGAGCTTGTCAATCCTAGGTAGGGGATAGCTGTCCTTTGGGCAAGCAAGATTAAGGTTGGTGAAGTCGACGAACATTCTCCACTTGCCATTAGATTTTTTCATCATGACCACATTAGCTAGCCAGGTGGTATGTGTAGCCTCCTTGATGATACCTGCACTCAAAAGCTTTTGTACCTCAAGTTTTATTGCCTCCTCTTTGTCACGAGCGAAGCTTCTCAGTTTCTGTGCTTTGAACTTCATGGTCGGGTTAACCTCCATCCTATGAACTGCGACCTCTTTCTTAGTCCCCTTCATATCCTCTACTTGCCAAGTAAAGACATCACTGGTTTCCTTCAGTAGCTCGATGATCTCTGCTCTTTCCTCAGCTGATAACTGCTTTCCAATCTGAATTTTTTGCTCGGGATAAGAGGGATTTGTTATCACTGCTTCCAGCTCATCCACAGCTTCCAACTCCGGACCATCTCTAAATTGTAGGGTCTCTATGATGATTTCTCGGATCCTCTGCCTTTCCTTGGCCCCCAAGTGTGGAGCTTCTTCAACGATCTTGTCATCTAGCTCAGTTGCGATCTCACTGGTGGTGGCCCCCCGAGTTATTGTCGATCTGGAGGCATAGCTCGCCTATGAAGACTTGGTCGACCATTAATGCATCTGAATCGACCATGGTGACTTCAGAGTGACGTGTCGACTTAGTCATGACCTCATCATGTGAGCGATAGGTCGACTCTTCTACACTGGTGATCGTAGATAATCGAGAAGTTGTGGTGACCGACTTTGACATCTTCAGATACCCCTAATCAGTTTCAATTTCCAGTGCCATTTTCTTCCTTGTTCGTAGGACATGGTCAAGATATTCTCGAGCTGTACTTAGTACACAGCCGATTCCAGCTAGTGTGGGTAACTTAACTCGTTGATGAGGGATTGAGACCACCATTCCAAGTGCAAACTGGCCAGGTATACCCAAAATAGCAGCATAATCACTGTTTACATCAATGACAATAAATTTTACCTTAGAAACTACTCTGAAGGGGTGTTGTCCTATGTCGACATCCAACTCGATCTGTCCCTTGGCATCGACCCTATGGTTGGTGAAGCCTTCCAATCTACCATCATAACGCTCGAGCTATTCCTCAGAAAGTCCCATCTCCTTGAACGTCTTGTAAAATAGAATATCCTTGCAGGCCCCTGTGTTTATCAAGAGTCTACTCGTCGTACACCCATCTATTAACCCTGGGATAACGAGAACTTGCTCTCTAGCAGCTGCATTAGTAGGTAGTTCGTCGGGGTAGAAACAGATCATCTCGTCTCTAAGGTACCTTTTAGGTGGCACATGAGGAGCCTTGTTGAGCTGGAATATCTTGTGTTTGATGGCAGTGTTGCTTGCTTGCTCAGTAATAACGCCCAAATTCAATCTAGGCTGCCTCGGCTCTTGTGGTCCCCCAGTAGCTCGTTCACCACCGCCTGCCTGAGGTCTCTTTACATACGCGTCGAGTCTCCCACTGTCGACCCACTTTTGAATGATGCATTTCAAGCTCATACAATCTTCAGTAGTGTGGCCTGTATCTTTGTGATAGTCGCAGTACTTGCTGTTATCCCTTCTGAACTTATTTCTTGGGTTCATAGGGGCAGGTGGGCCTAGCTCGACTGTATTCATAATCTCTGTTCGACTCACTGTCAAAGGAGTGAAAGCTTCGGGCACTTTCTCAGTCGCGCTAGTTCGGTTTTTGCCATTTTTGTTTTTCCCCCCATTCTTGGCTGTGTCTTTTTTATCACTATCAGCGACCTCAACCTTGGGGCCTTTACCATTTTTCTTTTCCTTTCTTTCTTCAGCCAGTGCCACATTGTAGGCCTTCTCGAACAACTTTTGTCTGGTAGTCACGGTCCGGACTGTTAGCTCGTAGTCCAAATCTGCAGAAGCAACCCCATTCCTGAAACAATTGATCACCTCCCTATCAGTGAGGTCCTCCTCAATCTTGTCGACCATCTCCTTGAATTTGGTATAGTAGCTCATCGAGCTTTCGTTCTTTCCCTATACCAAGTTATTCAAATCGGTGACTGTCATCTTCCGAGCTCCAGTTGTCGAGAAGCGATCCAAAAATTTCTTCCTCGTGTAATACCAAGTCGAGATGCAACCTGGTGCCAAGCCATTAAACCAAGTAAGGGCTGCTCCCGTGAGAGTGCTAGTAAGTGCCTTACACATCATGTCGTCCTCGTTGGAGATAAAGCACATAGTTACCTCTAAATGCTGGATATGACTTTTGGCATTGGTTGCACCCGAATATTTTTCCAGGACGGGCAATCTGAAACCTGGTGGAGGTCGTCGGTCGATCAATTCCTTGGCCAAAGGTTGAAGAGTGAATTCGCCTCGTTCGCCCTTTCCAGTACTCTCCTTTTTATCAGCCTCCCATTGTTCAAACTTTTTCTTCCATTGAAGCCATTCCCTAGCGTCTGGCGGGCCGTCCCTAGCATGAGTGATGTCGTTGGATCTTTGCCTTTCTTCCCGGTGAGGCTCCCTCCTCGAGTTGGTCCTGTGCCTGTCATTCTTAGGGGGAGTTACTTGTCTGCTCCTTCTATCCCTGTGAGAGGGCGACCTCACAGAATTAATTGGCAACTTGCGCCTTTCATCACGAACTAGCGACATGCGCCTTTCATCTCGGAATGGCGACCTGCGCCTTTCATCCCGGAATGGCGACCTGCCCCTATCTCCTATGTGGGATTGCGACCTTTGCGTTCTGGCAGGCGACCTAGTCCTGTTCCTCTCCGCTTCCCTTTATCACCTCAGTTCCGACTCAGCCTCCTGCTCCCTGTTTGTGTTGAGATGACTTCTCAGGTCGTCATTGGGGACAGGCATGTGCGTGCGGATAGATCGCTCCACAATTCGTCGTTCTTCATTTGTCATGGCCCTTCCATACTGCTGAACACTCCTATCGGGCTGTCTATTTGACACTTGGGAGGGAGCTGCTCTTTCGGACCTTCTATCGACCTGCTCGGATTCCTCCTCAATTGCTATTAGCTCTGCTAGAATTCTGGCTCGTTCCACAAGCATCTCCTTTTTGCTAAGGGGATTGGTTGAAGGACCTACCCTGTCACCTGCAGCCATTCGCCCTGTTTGGGGACGCTTTGGAGGAGGTTGCACTGCTCTCTCGACCATAGGTCGTTTCTCTCCTCTCCTACCATTCGGCAAACCCCTGCCATCAACAACACTATTAGAACGCGTCACCCTAGCGTGATGCGAGGCGGAGGGGGAGGAGGCAAATTGACGTTGCGATCTCCAGCATTGGCATTAGCATTGGTGTTTCCCTCGTTGTGCTCATCCGAGGCTTCAGAAACGTGGCCATCAGAAGTTGCCATGGTTGTGGGTTGTAAAGACTTTTGAGGTCAAGAACGCACGATTCCCGGCAATGGAACCAAACTGATGCTGCAAGAATCATGCTGATCAATCTCCGTCTACGTGGCACGATCAATCTCCTGGTGTAGACACCCCATTCTGAACCAATAATTCATGATTACACTACTCTTCGTCTCTCTTTTATGTTTTGATGAAAGCATATCATTTTCGTCATGTTTCGTTAAGTTTCTAACTAACCTCGTTAGTTTTGGACTTAACTGACTAACGAAATAAACTGAAGAGGACAAAATAGTCAAATGACTAGTAATCTTGCGCGGAATAGCGTGTCTCGCGCGAGATATCCCCTCGACAGGATGTGCAGAAATCACTCTCCTTCTCCGTTTCAACCTCCTTTCTTGATAAACCTCATCTAATCCGGTTCTCCAATCAAATTTGAGTTCTGGAAGCTTCCTAGGAGTGTTTTACCTCTCCACCTCTACCTCTTAAACCCCTATAAATACTTAGTGACTTCCACTGTTTCAGAGGTCCAGAATTCCACACAACACACACAATTTGTTGGTTTCTCTCCACGAAAGATTCCTTCAAATCACTCACAAAACCTCCCTAAAATCACCTAAAGTTTGTTTATCAACCTTGTTGATCAACAAACATCCAAACCCGAATCAAGAATTGAGGCGAAGCTCTATCCGCATCAAGATTTGACTCTCATATTGAGTCGAAACTCTGCCCAAATCACTTCTCGACCGAAAAGACATCTTAGAACCACGTTCTAGATCAAACACTCCCCAAACGCTAGGTAAATTCCTATACTTTTACTCTCTTCTTCTCAATCTCTCTCTATTGTCTTTTAGAGTGGTGTAATCCCATCAAAAGGATTGGCCTAGAGTCCCTTCAATCGATGAAGACGGTCTCGAAGCATACAATCCGACATTCCTAATCAAGAAATTGATTAGGGTTTTCTTATTTTATTGTCAAAAATAAAAAGATTGATAATACTCAATTGGTAAGACCGATCTTCGGATCGGGTGGAATGGATGCTCCTCGACCTACCCATTCCATAACTTAACCCCCGAACCCTCAAATCTCTTTTCAAATCAAAAAGGTTTTTCTTATTATTTTCCTAAATAAATAATAAGTGGCGACTCTGTTATTCAAAATTCACGCATCGCTACAGTTTGGCGACTCTGCTGGGGACAATTAATTAAGAGGGTTAGACTTGCGTTACAATTGAGTATTATCAATCTTTTTATTTTTCTGTAAAAATCTGATTTTTCTGGATTTTTTTGGAATTTTTCGGCACTGTTTTCAAAAAAAAAAACTGTCCGAATACTTCTCCAGCGCGAGATATACTAATCTCGCGCGAGATTAGTATTCAGAAGAAAAAAAAATTATGTTCCTTGTAGTTGGCGGCGGCTTGGATTGGAAAAAAATGATTAGCCTAGGTCTAGGTCAATTAATTTTCTCAAGGTTGGTTGACCTTTGACCATTGAAAAAAAATAATATATATAAAAAAAAGGGGGAATGTCCTTAAATACCCTTGCATTGGCGGCTGCAGTTAAATAAAAAAAAGGCTCAGTTGACTTTCTTTTAGGGGTTTGACCGAGTATCAAAAAAAAAAAAAATCAAAAAAATTGAAAACAGTTTCAAAAAAAATTCCGGAAAAAATCAAAATAAATATTATTATTTTGCTTGTGCTAACTTTATTTTGCAGGGTAGAATAATTTTAATTACTTGAACTATATACCTGCGTGCGATTGGTTTTTTAATTTAAAGTCCGGTCCATGGAGAATTCGGGAGTTGTAAATTAAATTAATTTAATCCCTTCTCTCACTTTTTATGTGGAACTACGACGACCTGAGTCTTCCTAAATTGGGAGAAACGTAGGCAACCACTTGGTGCGGCCACTATCTGTTTTTCTTTTAGTTTTCAAAAAAAAAAAACTCTCTATTTTTCTCTATCACATAGATTGACTATCACACACGCGCACATCATACTATAACTATTATTGCACTACATACTCTTGATAAACCCGGGACCCACACTAAGGACGGATGACGGTAACCACCTAGTCGCCGGTCTCTCCGAAGTTGGATCATCCCACTCCGCGTATTCAATCCATCTAGATTGTCATATCGCGGGGAGCCTAGCCTTCCAGCCCTGCATCGCCACATATCATGTAGATTGACTTTTTAAGACACTCCGTGACCGGTCGGTTTGATCTTGGAGTCCTTGCAATCCCTTGTCAAGATCATTTTGTGCAATAATCCATGGAAAAGAAATCAAAAAAATTGTCGCTTCGGAAATGTCCCTACGGTTGTCCCTTCGGATTTGCCCCTAAAAAGAGAAAAATTTCTCACCAAAATTATTGCACAAAACTTGATGTTACTTGAGATTACTCCGACCCCTAGGTCCCTAGGTTTGGTTTTTGAACGTTAGAAACCCCCAAAACGGATTTTCCGTCCGACCAAAATTAGGATTAAAATCAGAAAAAAATGTGACTTTCCGTGGTGAAGTCTCGCGCGAGACTACTTGTTTCGTACGAGATAAGTGTTCGATCTTTTCATGTTTTGGCCAAAAACTTCAAACCTTCAAAGCCTTCATTCACCCTATTCAGCCGACTTGTTGGGACTCGATCACGAATTAACACGGTTGCTACACGTCTAGGTTCTTCGCCAAAGCTCGACATGATGTCTGCTTCTCCTTCTACCACCGAGGCCGATTTCAACGATGCTAAGGTCCAACTCATCGAAGCCATGACTAGGTTGGATGAACAAAGTAAGCAAATTGATGAGCAAAATGCCCAAGTGACCGCCCTCATGAAAGAACTCAACGATTTGAAAGTCAAGAAAGGAAGAAAACAAAAGCAGAAAGTGGAATCCTCCTCCGACGAAGAGGAATCCTACAGCAAAGTAAATAGAAAAACCAAGAAGTCAAGCAAGAAAAAGGAAGAATCTGATTCCTCCTCTTCCTCATCCTCCTCCGATGATGAGGAACATACCTTCAAAGGTGCTAAAATCAAGAAGGAAGGCAGTGGCGAAACTACTAAACTTGGTGACCATGTTACTAAGAACTACCTCGAGAAGAAACTTGCAACTCTTGACACTTCAAAAGGGTCATTCGTTCCATTTGATCCCGATGCTCTTCAACAATCCATCACCAAGTTTCCTCGCAAGTACAAGACACCCGACATTGCCAAGTTCAATGGTACTACTTGTCCTCGAGCTCATGTTGAGACCTACACTTGGGCCATGCTTGTCATGACCCCAACTCTAGGCACTGTTTAGGACACGTGGAGCATGTGGGAATGGGGGTTGCACTTCATTTTATTTAATGCATTACATGATCTTTGAATTAATATGTGACTAATTGTGTGATAATTTCATGGCTTATGTGTTTATGACGTTTAAAAAATTCATTTGGGAATATTAGGTTTAATGGAATTAATGTAGGAAAAGTGTTCTAAGGGTATTTTAAAATGGAAGGAATTAGGAAAGTGTTAGGGGCTTTAAAGTAATTAGAAGTATAGGGGTTTAGTTGTAGTAATTGGTTCTTGGAGGACTTTTGTGGAAAAATGTTATACTTATCCTTTATAAGGAAAAGCTTCCTCATTTTCAACTTACTCTTCCATCAACTTCTTACTTCTTCCTCCAGCCAATAACAAGTCCAAACCCTAGAGATCTTCTAAAAATTCTAGGAAATTCTCTGTTGCTCCGTTTTCCAAAGTAATTGCGGATTATTGATCACGGCGACGAGTAGTGTTCATCTATCCGGAGAAAGCTTCTTGTTCTTTTCATATTTTTCCAAGTAAGTTATTATGGTCTTCCTTTCTATGTTGAGCATATGAATTTAATTCAAGTGAAATTGTGTTATAAACTATCTTTGGAACTGATTTTCTAAATTGCTTGGCTTGGAAGTGGTTAGAGAAGGTTTGGGAGAAGAACTTGAAAAAGGGTAATGAAATAGTGCATTAGTGGTATGTTAGAGGGTGTATAGATGTTCTATGACATGATTTGATTGTGTTGATGTGTTAAAATTGGTATATGAACTAGTTTTGGTCTGATTGGAAGTGTTATTGGTCTTGGAAAAACAGAGTAAGGTGAGAAAATGGGACTTGGTGGGAACAGTTACTGATGTCTACGATCTGGTGTCTGATTTTGGTCTTGGCACGAGTCGTGCCAAGGAGCACGAGTCGTGCCCTTGTGCCACTCGTGAGCACGAGTCGTGAAGAATAGCCCAAGTCGTTCTGAGTAGCTTGTGGGAAAAGGCACGAGTCGTGCCCTGCATCAGAAATTATGAATTAACTTGTAAAGCTTATAATCATATGCAACTTAGAAAATGATTGAACCTTTGCAGCGTAAGATGAATTAGAATACTTTAGCTATATAATGAGGTCTCACATAGTAAAGATGAAATTGGGGAAGTAGTCTAAATACCGCATGGAACCGGGTTGAAAGTCATTCTTGATTAAGAGCCAAAGTTTATAGAAACTTGATACTTGATTATGGAAATTGAAAAGGAAGTCATGAAATGGGATATGGTGAACGCGTAGAGTTAGTTGTATATTGTTATACTCCTACGTGATTACTTTGGAATGGTTATATGTTAAAATGGTGCGTGAAATAATTGTTGCACGACATCATTTGTTTGATCATGAGCATACGTGTTATTGTTGATTATGGTAACTCAATAGTGAATATAGATATGTGACACTATTTGGAGATTGAACATGAGTAATCATACCATTTTATATGTTGTTATCCCTATGTGTGGATTTAATTTCAAGTAACTGTTACGTGCTTGAATGTGAATGTGTGAATGTGAATGTGTTCAATATCAGCTGATATTTCGGGGGTATAATGGAACACGACCACGTATGAGAAGTTGTAACATAAGGTGCTCGGGTTTCCTTATACCTGTGTCCGTTTCCACCCCACTGCGACCACAGTTTGGGGCTCAGTTACTATGAATATGCCTAAGCAGTTCATAGGATACTGATACCTTACATGGTTCCCTGGAAAATGGGTCTTGTAAAGCGTGAATAGGCTTAAGCCGTTCACAAGAAAATGGGTTTCATTCCGAGAAAGTACGACTGCTTATTCAGACGGGAAAAAAGGTAAGATCAGGTAACGTAATGTGTTAATCTGTGCTAAATATGATGTTTAACAACTTGTTTACGTGTTGCATCTATTTGGCATCTTGTTGCATACATAATAGCTTACTGAGATTCTTTCTCACCCCGTCTCCCTTTAATTTTTTTTAGATCCCGCTGAGACAGGAGGTCAGGACCGGTGAGGCCGGGGCACAGTTGGCTCGTCTTTTGGTTGTCAGGGTACGTTTTGCTAGGAGGGTTAGGTTGGTTGATGTATTCTTTTGGGGAAAGTTGTAAATGTGATAGTTAAAGCCTTTCTTTTGCTGTGAAATGAATGAAGGCAAGTTAATATCTTGAACAGGTTTCTTAACATTTAATTTAGAGCAGTCATGCCAAAAAAAATTTAAAACATCATTTGGTTTGAAATGATTTTTGAAAAAGGGTTCTTCTAAGTCGGGTCGGGTTGGGGACCCTACCATCGGGGCACAAGTTTATAGGTCCCGAGGTTGGGAAGGCCCCACAGTTGGTATCAGAGCTAAGGTTAGATGTCAAGGGTAGAAGTCGAGTCTAAGGGGGAGTGTGATGTATGACGTCGAGTGTTTGATGCAGGGAAATTGTGTGATGGCTGATACTGGTAAAGGACAACAAAGGGTGGAAGGAGATCCAGAAGCAGGGGGATCCGGAGGGGATCCAAATGTGGATTTGATGAACATGTTTCGGTCTTTTATTCAGGGTATGGCAGCTCAAGGCCAAGGTCAGCAACAACAACAAGAAGGGCGACAAGCGCACGGATTGGAAAAGTTTGTTAAGTTGGCTCCACCTAGCTACAATGGAGATCCGGATACAGCTAAGGCAGAAAGATGGTTGGAAGCGATGGAAAAGATCTTTGTGGCAATGGGAAGCTCAGATGAGGAGAAGGTTCGATGTGCCATGTTCAAGTTGGAAGGGCCAGCCGAGCATTGGTGGCAAATACTCAGGGGGAGTTGGGAAAGAGAGCATACTCCACAGACATGGAATAATTTCACTCGGAGTTTCAGGGAGCATTTTATACCAATGGTGACGAGGGATAAGAAAGAAGCGGAATTTCTGAAGCTGGAACAAGGAACAATGTCCGTGGCACAGTATTCATCAAAGTTCACTGAATTGGCAAGGTACTGCCCTCATCTTGTACCGGATGAGCAAAGGAGAGTTTATCGGTTTGTGAAGGGATTGAGATTAGAGTTCAGAAAGCAATTGTTGACCCATGACTTTCCTACTTATCAAGCAGCGGTAAATATGGCTTATAGAATAGAGAATGACATTGAGGAGCACCGGGGCAAGCATGAAGGTGGTGGATTCAAATCCAAGTTCTCAGGTCAAGGTTCAAGTCAGCAGCGGAGTCAACCAAAGACTACTACTCCTGGAGGGGCTAAAGGAGGAAGTGTTAGTGGTTCTGTTCGTCCAGCACCTAGCAAAGTTGGTACTGTGTGTAATTTGTGTAAGAGGGGTGGTCATTCGGAAGAGAATTGTTGGGCGAAACAAGGGAAGTGTATTAGTTGCGGCGAGATGGGACACTACCGAAGAGACTGTCCAAAGTTTATTCGAAGTCAAGCTGCGGGTGGCAGACCGCAGGGGGTTTCGCCAAGGAGTGGTGTTAAGAGGGATGTCGAAGGAAAACCTAAGGAGAGAGTTCCGGGTAGGGTGTTTGCCCTAGGACGTGGCGAGGTAGATCCATCAGCGGTCATTAGAGGTATAGTCCCTATCTCGGGGGTCAGGGCTCGTATTCTTATCGACCCTGGATCGTCTCATTCGTATGTTGCATCTCATTTTGCATTCACATTGCATAAAATGCCCAAGATGTTGCCTTATCTGCTAGAGGTGTCTACTCCCATTGGAGAGTGCCTCGAGTCTTCTTTGATCTATCATGATTGTGAGGTGCTTATATGTGGTTATGTGTTGCCCGTGGATTTGGTAGAGTTACCAATCCGGGACTTTGACGTTATCTTAGGCATGGATTGGTTAAGCAATTGTCATGCCTTGGTGGATTGTCGCAAGAAGCGCGTCACCTTTTCTATGCCTAATGTGCCTGTATTTGTCTTTGACGCTGATAAATCATTGTTTGGCATAAATGTGATATCTGCATTGAAAGCTAGGAAGTTGTTGTCAAAGGGGTGTGAGGGTTATTTGGCTTATGCGGTCGATGTTCGTAAGAAATCCCCGAGCTGTCCCAAGTACCTATTGTGAATGAATTCAGTGACGTGTTTTCAACTGAATATGCTATGCCTCCTGATAGAGAAATAGAGTTTTATATTGATCTTGTACCTGGTACCTCACCCATTTCTAAGGCTCCGTATAGAATGGCTCCAGCGGAACTTAAAGAATTGAAAGTACAGTTGCAAGAACTTCTTGATCGGGGTTTCATTCGTCCTAGTGTATCACCTTGGGGAGCGCCAGTATTATTTGTTAGAAAGAAGGATGGTACGCTACGATTGTGTATTGATTACAGGTTGTTGAACCAAGTCACTATTAAGAACAAATATCTGTTGCCTCACATTGATGACCTTTTCGATCAACTTCAAGGTTTGGTTATCTACTCCAAGTTGGATTTGCGTAGTGGTTATCACCAGTTGAAGATTAGAGCGGAGGATATCCCTAAAACTGCATTCAGAACGAGGTATGGACACTATGAATTTCTTGTGATGCCTTTTGGATTGACAAACGCCCCAGCTGTGTTTATGGACTTGATGAATCGAATCTTCAAACCTTATCTTGATAATTTTGTGGTGGTTTTTATCGATGACATTTTGGTATACTCTAAATCACGGGAGGAGCATGAGGAGCATTTGAGAATCGTCTTGTCCTTGCTTCGGGAGAAACAATTGTTTGCTAAATTCAACAAATGTGAGTTTTGGCTTGAGAGGATTTCTTTTCTTGGCCATGTGGTATCACGTGATGGAATTACCGTAGATCCTGCGAAGATTGAGGCAATAGTCAACTGGAAGCCGCCGTCTACAGTGACAGAGGTTTGCAGTTTCCTTGGCCTAGTGGGATATTATCGGAGGTTTATTGAGGGCTTTTCACGGATTGCAACGTCATTGACTCGTTTGACTAGGAAGGAGGTTCCTTTTGTGTGGGATGAGAAGTGTGAGGCTAGTTTTAATGAATTAAAGAGGAGATTGACTTCGGCTCCGATCCTTACCTTGCCAGATGGATGCGAGGATTTTGTCATTTATAGTGATGCTTCTAAAGAGGGATTGGGGTGTGTTTTGATGCAAAGGGGAAAGGTCATTGCGTAAGCTTCACGGAAACTATCACCAGCAGAGCAAAATTATCCCACTCACGACATGGAGTTAGCAGCTATTGTATTTGCCTTACACAAGTGGAAACATTATTTATATGGAGCTAAATTTGAGATATTCACGGATCATAAAAGTTTGAAGTACTTATTCACCCAGAAGGAGCTCAACAACAGACAGAGGCGATGGTTGGAGCTCCTGAAGGATTATGATTGTACCATCTCGTATCACCCGGGGAAAGCGAATATAGTAGCGGATGCTATTAGCCGTAAGGCCCATCTCTCATCTTTGAGATCGCGAGAAGTGAAGAGTCATATGTTGTTTGCGAATGTGAGAGCCGTTCCAACTCTTTACGGGGATCTTTTGGAAGCTCAACAGAAGGATGAGGAATTGAAGAAAATCCGAGAAAAGTTGCAAGATGGAAAAGCAAGTGAATTTTCAGTGAATAAAGAGGGGATTTTAACTTTCAGGGGTCGAATTTGTGTTCCTTCGTCTCCGGAGATTAAAAGACAAGTGTTAGAAGAGGGTCACAAATCCAAGTTTGCCGTTCACCCCGGGAGCACAAAAATGTATCAAGATTTAAAGAGAGGATATTGGTGGAATGGAATGAAAAAGGAAATTGCCGAGTTCGTGTCCAAGTGTTTAACGTGTCAACAGATTAAAGCGGAGCATCAACGACCTGCGGGATTGCTACAACCATTGGAAATTCCAGAGTGGAAATGGGAAGGCATTTCGATGGATTTTGTTACGGGATTGCCTCCTACGCCTAAGAAGATGGATGCGATATGGGTAATTGTAGATCGGTTAACTAAGTCTGCACATTTCCTACCTGTGTCAATTAAGTATTCCTTAGAGAAGTTGGCTCAGTTGTACATCCGAGAGATAGTGAGATTACATGGAGTACCGGTTACCATTGTGTCGGATAGAGATCCACGGTTCACCTCCCGGTTTTGGAGAGCATTATATGAAGCACTGGGGTCAAAGTTGAGTTTTAGTACCGCTTTTCACCCTCAGACCGATGGACAATCGGAGAGAACGATTCAGATCCTCGAGGATATGCTTCGAGCCTGTGTTATGGATTTGCAAGCATCTTGGGAAGATCATCTACCTCTTGTGGAGTTCGCCTACAATAATAGTTATCAGTCCAGTATAGAGATGGCACCTTATGAGGCTTTGTACGGAAGGAAATGTCGGTCTCCAATCTGTTGGGATGAAGTTGGCGAGGCAAGACTTTGGGGTCCGGATTTGGTGAGAGATTCGACCGAGAAGATAAAGGTGATTCGAGATAGGCTAAAGACAGCTCAAAGTCGACAGAAGAGTTATGCGGATACGAGAAGAAGGGAGCTATCATTTCAAGTGGGGGACTCAGTTTTCTTGAAGATTTCGCCAAGAACGGGTATAAAGAGGTTTGGTAATAAAGGAAAACTAGCACCGAGATTCATTGGGCCGTTTGAGATTCTAGAGAGGGTGGGTGAGTTAGCATACCGCTTGGCTCTCCCTCCATCTTTATCTTCACTTCATGACGTATTTCATGTGTCCATGCTACGGAAGTATTGTTATGACCCTTCACATATATTGAGTTCACCTCCCGAGGATGTTAGAGCGGATATGACCTATGTTGAAGTTCCATTGAGAATTTTGGAGCGACAAGTTAAGGAGTTACGTACCAAGAGCATTCTCGTGGTTAAGGTTTTATGGAAGAATCACACGATAGAGGAAGCTACGTGGAAATTGGAATCAGAAATGAGGGAGAAGTACCCTAGCTTGTTCGATCATTCCGGTAAGTGAAAGTCAAATTCGGGACGAATTTGGTTTAAGGGGGAGTGAGTGTCACGACCCCAACTCTAGGCACTGTTTAGGACACGTGGAGCATGTGGGAATGGGGGTTGCACTTCATTTTATTTAATGCATTACATGATCTTTGAATTAATATGTGACTAATTGTGTGATAATTTCATGGCTTATGTGTTTATGACGTTTAAAAAATTCATTTGGGAATATTAGGTTTAATGGAATTAATGTAGGAAAAGTGTTCTAAGGGTATTTTAAAATGGAAGGAATTAGGAAGGTGGTAGGGGCTTTAAAGTAATTAGAAGTATAGTAATTGGTTCTTGGAGGACTTTTGTGGAAAAATGTTATACTTATCCTTTATAAGGAAAAGCTTCCTCATTTTCTACTTACTCTTCCATCAACTTCTTACTTCTTCCTCCAGCCAATAACAAGTCCAAACCCTAGAGATCTTCTAAAAATTCTAGGAAATTCTCTGTTGCTCCGTTTTCCAAAGTAATTGCGGATTATTGATCACGGCGACGAGTAGTGTTCATCTATCCGGAGAAAGCTTCTTGTTCTTTTCATATTTTTCCAAGTAAGTTATTATGGTCTTCCTTTCTATGTTGAGCATATGAATTTAATTCAAGTGAAATTGTGTTATAAACTATCTTTGGAACTGATTTTCTAAATTGCTTGGCTTGGAAGTGGTTAGAGAAGGTTTGGGAGAAGAACTTGAAAAAGGGTAATGAAATAGTGCATTAGTGGTATGTTAGAGGGTGTATAGATGTTCTATGGCATGATTTGATTGTGTTGATGTGTTAAAATTGGTATATGAACTAGTTTTGGTCTGATTGGAAGTGTTATTGGTCTTGGAAAAACAGAGTAAGGTGAGAAAATGGGACTTGGTGGGAACGATTGCGATGTGCGATCTGGTGTCTGATTTTGGTCTTGGCACGAGTCGTGCCAAGGAGCACGAGTTGTGCCCTTGTGCCACTCGTGAGCATGAGTCTTGAAGAATAGCCCAAGTCGTTCTGAGTAGCTTGTGGGAAAAGGCACGAGTCGTGCCATATGGCACGAGTCGTGCCCTGCATCAGAAATTATGAATTAACTTGTAAAGCTTATAATCATATGCAACTTAGAAAATGATTGAACCTTTGCAGCGTAGGATGAATTAGAATACTTTAGCTATATAATGAGGTCTCACGTAGTAAAGATGAAATTGGGGAAGTAGTCTAAATACCGCATGGAACCGGGTTGAAAGTCATTCTTGATTAAGAGCCAAAGTTTATAGAAACTTGGTACTTGATTATGGAAATTGAAAAGGAAGTCATGAAATGGGATATGGTGAACGCGTAGAGTTAGTTGTATATTGTTATACTCCTACGTGATTACTTTGGAATGGTTATATGTTAAAATGGTGCGTGAAATAATTGTTGCACGACATCATTTGTTTGATCATGAGCATACGTGTTATTGTTGATTATGGTAACTCAATAGTGAATATAGATATGTGACACTATTTGGAGATTGAACATGAGTAATCATACCATTTTATATGTTGTTATCCCTATGTGTGGATTTAATTTCAAGTAACTGTTACGTGCTTGAATGTGAATGTGTGAATGTGAATGTGTTCAATATCAGCTGATATTTCGGGGGTATAATGGAACACGACCACGTATGAGAAGATGTAACATAAGGTGCTCGGGTTTCCTTATACCTGTGTTCGTTTCCACCCCATTGCGGCCACAGTTTGGGGCTCAGTTACTATGAATATGCCTAAGCAGTTCATAGGATACTGATACCTTACATGGTTCCCTGGAAAATGGGTCTTGTAAGGCGTGAATAGGCTTAAGCCGTTCACAAGAAAATGGGTTTCATTCCGAGAAAGTACGACTGCTTATTCAGACGGGAAAAAAGGTAAGATCAGGTAACGTAATGTGTTAATCTGTGCTAAATATGATGTTGAACAACTTGTTTACGTGTTGCATCTATTTGGCATCTTGCTGCATACATAATAGCTTACTGAGATTCTTTCTCACCCCGTCTCCCTTTAATTTTTTTTAGATCCCGCTGAGACAGGAGGTCAGGACCGGTGAGGCCGGGGCACAGTTGGCTCGTCTTTTGGTTGTCAGGGTACGTTTTGCTAGGAGGGTTAGGTTGGTTGATGTATTATTTTGGGGAAAGTTGTAAATGTGATAGTTAAAGCCTTTCTTTTGCTGTGAAATGAATGAAGGCAAGTTAATATCTTGAACAGGTTTCTTAACATTTTATTTAGAGCAGTCATGCCAAAAAAATTTTAAAACATCATTTGGTTTGAAATGATTTTTTAAAAAGGGTTCTTCTAAGTCGGGTCGGGTTGGGGACCCTACCATCGGGGCACAAGTTTATAGGTCCCGAGGTTGGGAAGGCCCCACAATGCTTCCAATGGGCGTTGATAACACAATCTTGGCCCAATGCTTTCCTCAAACCTTGGAGGGTGCTGCAAGGGATTGGTACATGTCTCTTCCTACAACTACAAGGTTTGATTGGTCGTCCGCATGTTTAGTCTTCCAAAGGCAGTTTGAAGATAACTCCACTTATTGCCCTACTAGGAGGGATCTTGAACAAACCAAACAACATGCCAATGAGTCCTTTGCTGAATTTGCTAGAAGATGGAGACTCAAACTCACTGAAATCGTCGAAAGGCCTACTCTCAAAGAGCAAATCCACATCTTCCTCCAATGCCTCCGTGATGAATTTCAAGAGAAGCTCGCCGGTAATTACTTTCCTAGTTTCAATGAACTCCTCGAGTCCGGAATTAGGGTTGACGACTTCCTAAAAAGCAAAAAGAAGGAAAGTACTTTCCGCTACAACAAGCCCACCACAAGTAATGATGCTTCAGTCAACGCTATTGCATTCAACCGCACCAACACCGGCAAGTATTCTGCTGTCCCTCCTCCCGAAAAGAAAAAGAGACACTATGACAAAATTGAAGGAATCACTCAAGAAGATCTCTTTGACGTGCTTGTCCAGAATGAAAAGATCAAACCAAGGGAAGGTGGTCCTCCGAAGGATATGGGTCCAAATCATGCTCATCACTTATTCTGCAAGTACCACAACTTTACCGACCACGACACCAACTCTTGCCACCACTTGAAGGACATCATCCAAGACCTTTTTGACAATGGAGATCTAGAACGTCCCAACGTCATCACCAATCCTCTCCCTCGCACTCCATGAAGAAAATGAAGTTCCAAGAAGAAAGCTGCACTTACCACTTTGGGGCTACCACTATCCTCTCCCTTTCTCCTTTGATAGAAGTAGATTAGGTTTTAAATTTCCAAGTATGAACTCGAAGAGTCGTTCTGTCTTTCTAGTACTTCTCACCTCCTCTAGTTTGTGTCATCTAAACTATCGAGTCTGTTCTTAAATTTCCCAATTAATTAAAGTCAATTTCATTTTCCTAAACATTTTCCCTAAGGTTGTTCTACCTCATGAATATCATTTAATTCATGCAAAATAATGGACCCTCCATTCCCTAATCATCGCAAAAAATAGAGATTTCTAAGCGAGTTTAAGAAGAAGTTATCCTTAGGAAGCTTAAGGGCTAAACATTACCCCTACTGAAAGTCAAAGACCAACAAAAGAAGAAAGTCAAAGGTGCTGCTATCAACCTTCATTCCAAGAAGAGTGGGGCTACTCAATTCAAGGCTTTGAGAGTACAAAAATAAAAAGCTCGCTAGGACGAAACTCCTCAAATCGTCCTAGGCAAAAATAGAGCATCAAAAAAAAAAAAAAGCACTCTCAAGCTTTCGTCGCCCCCACAACAAAGATGAAACATCAAGGGCATGAAGGACTCTCCCACAAGAAGAGGAGTCAAGTGATACGAACAAAAGAAATGAAGATTACTCAGCAACCTTACAACAAGTGAAGAAGACTTTCAGTGTCAAGAAAAATGTTTACCCTTAAGTCATACTAATGATTGGCTTCCTTCTCAAACTTATTTAGAAATTTCTAGATGATGTACGGTTCAATAAAAGGTAGAACAACTTTTCTAGATCCTTGAGCCAAGTAGCGTTTCTTGTTGAGTCTAGGGGCTTCCTGTTAGCCACTCTCATACACACTCTTGAAATCCAAGCATCAAAACTGGGGCTTCCTAACCTCTCCTCCCCCAGTCAATATCTACTTCAACTCTTCAAAATAATCGAATTTGCATTAGGGGCTTTCCTTTTTGCTCCTCATTCTCATCACCAGAGAATACACTTCATCAAAGGGTCAATGCTTGGATCACCTTCCAAAGAATAGAGTCCATCTCTCCTCAACCAACTTGAAATCTCATTCCTCTCTCCTCAATAAGATTTTCTCTCTCTGAGTTCTCTTCGAGTTACATACTATTAAAAAAATGAAAAAATAGACGCAAAAGAGATGCCCGCTAGATTGAAAACCCGAAAGGGCGGTCTATGCAAAAACCAGGGTGCGCACTAAGAAAAAAAAATCAAAGGTCAAAGGGAGAGTATTCTTCAACCTTCTTCACCGGACGTCATTCGATCCTCTTCAAATCAAACCAACAAGGAGAGTCTTCTTCAATCACCTTCAAATCAAGAGAACAGCTTCACAAGCCTGTTCACAAAGTCATCTACCACTTGCAAGCAACTTGGGGCTTGAGACACCAAAGGGCCTTGGACATAAAGCCATTACGACAGTCGACAAATGTGTAGTCGTTTGCCTCCTAGAGACACGACTCAAGGAGAAGTAAGAATGAAGATTCTCAACAGACCTAGATGTGTTCACACAAGGATACTCATCGAACGAAATTCTACAACAATACAGCCTCGCTGACTAGCAACAGATTCTGCAAAACCTGATTTGGTCCCAACTTGTCAAACACAAGTTCACTCATATATTTCACCCCTCTCAAATATAAATCCATACAAATGTTCCTAAATGTCCATATACCATATACTCATACATAAACTCACCACCAAAATGACCGACCGCCCATTTACACAAACAGACGTGAGCACCACCACGTAAGTCTAGTTGAACAACTAAAATCTGGAAAATCTACTTGAAATCTTTATGTGCTAACAGGTACAGAAAGGTAAGAATCATTCGGGTCTATCTGAGATCTAGCATGCATATATCCTTGCATTACAGGGGCCGACAGAACCTTCATCTCAACCGACAACTTCAAGTCCGTGACCTCGGCAACATCATCAAAGTTTGTGACGGCAGCAACTTCAAGTCCGTGACCTCGGCAACTTCAACAAAGTCTGTGACGGCAGCAACCTCAAAGTCCGTGACCTCGGCAACATCAACAAAGTCTGTGACGGTAGAAACTTCAAGTCCGTGACCTCGGCGACAACTTCAAAGTCTGTGACGGCAGCAAACTTCAAGTCCGTGACCTTGGCGACACCAGCAAAGTCTATGACGGCAGCAACTTCAAGTCCGTGACCTCGGCGACAACTTCAAAGTCTGTGACGGCAGCAAACTTCAAGTCCGTGACCTCGGCGACACCAGCAAAGTCTGTGACGGCAGCAAACTTCAAGTCCGTGACCTCGGCAACAACTTCAAAGTCTGTGACGGCAGCAAACTTCAAGTCCGTGACCTCGACAACGTCAACAAAATCTGTGACCTCTACAACAACGGCAACCTCAGTAACCTCAGGTGGCGCACTTCAACAACTTCATCAACAAACAGGTATCTTCAGAATTGGGTCAAGTCCTTGATTCCTCAGTATGATTTTACCTTTTCAAAAAAAAATCCCTCTTCAAAATTGCTTTTCAAAAATGCTTTTCAAAATACCTAAAATAGCCTTTTTAGTGTTTTGGAGTCGAACTATGTTTGGTCTGATTCTCTCTTAGAGATACGTAGGCAGCCGTGCGGCACGACCATCCCAATGTTCAGAATGATGTCTTTTCTATCGACGACACTTCTTCTTTCATAAGACCTGTCGCCGACGGGCTCTATAGACACCCCATTCTGAACCGATAATTCATGATTACACTACTCTTTGTCTCTCTTTTATGTTTTGATGAAAGCATATCAGTTTCGTCATGTTTCGTTATGTTTCTAACTAACCTCGTTAGTTTTGGACTTAACTGACTAACGAAATAAACTGAAGAGGACAAAATAGTCAAATGACTAGTAATCTCGCGCAGAATAGCGTGTCTCGCGCGAGATATCCCCTCGACAGGATGTGCAGAAATCACTCTCCTTCTCCGTTTCAACCTCCTTTCTTGATAAACCTCTTCTAATCCGGTTCTCCAATCAAATTTGAGTTTTGGAAGCTTCCTAGGAGTGTTTTACCTCTCCACCTCTACCTCTTAAACCCTTATAAATACTTACTGACTTCCACTGTTTCAGAGGTCCAGAATTCCACACAACACACACAATTTGTTGGTTTCTCTCCACGAAAGATTCCTTCAAATCACTCATAAAACCTCCCTAAAATCACCTAAAGTTTGTTTATCAATCTTGTTGATCAACAAACATCCAAACTCGAATCAAGGATTGAGGCGAAGCTCTGTCCGCATCAAGATTTGACTCTCATATTGAGTCGAAACTCTGCCCAAATCACTTCTCGACCGAAAAGACATCTTAGAACCACGTTCTAAATCAAATACTCCCCAAACGCTAGGTAAATTCCTATACTTTTACTCTCTTCTTCTCAATCTCTCTCTATTGGATTTTAGAGTGGTGTAATCCCATCAAAAGGATTGGCCTAGAGTCCCTTCAATCAATGAAGGCGGTCTCGAAGCATACAATCCGACATTCCTAATCAAGAAATTGATTAGGGTTTTCTTATTTTATTGTCAAAAATAAAAAGATTGATAATACTCAATTGGCAAGATCGATCTTCGGATCGGGTGGAATGGATGCTCCTCGATCTACCCATTCCATAACTTAACCCCCGAACCCTCAAATCTCTTTTCAAATCAAAAAGGTTTTTCTTATTGTTTTCCTAAATAAATAATAAGTGGCGACTCTGTTATTCAAAATTCACGCATCGCTACACCTGGCTCCTTGACCTGAAACACGAAACCCACGACTAGCCGGAATGGTCTCCGGCGAAGACCCTCGGGCGTGAGAGTAAGTATGTGTATGAGAGCTTAATAATTATAAGGAACAATGTATTCTCAAATAATCAAAAAGCAATTACCTTGGAACGGTTGATATTGCCTTGTATTTATAGTTGTTGATGAGAGATATAATTGTAGTAGGATTGTATGAAATCCCTTAATTTGTGGTACAGATACGTATTTAGAGATATGATCCATAAATAACTCCTAATTTGTAGGGAGTCTCGTCACGCTAAGTATTGTATATACGCCTGGACTCTGCAGGTCGTCACATTAAGAATGTAGGTCGAGGTCGACTATTAGGTATAGGTCGACCTGACTGATGGGTAGGGCTGAACCGTACCCGAATAATATATGGATCGTAGAGTCGGACCAAGCTAGGTCGGAACCTGAGGAGGTCGGACAATGAGCTTAAGTCGACGGATCATGGTGATAGACCTTGGGCCTGATAATAATTGGGCCTAACCCATTGAGAACGTGGTGGCAATAATGGATAAATAATTGAGTTTTACTCGCTGGGCCTAGCCCGTCCCTTTTATTCTGTTCAACCGGTCAAGGAGTATCTTAAAACGCCTAGAATGATACATGGGGTTTATGCATACTTACGACTTATGCTCCCCGCATTATGATGGTCGTATATGAGTTAACCACGAAGAAGGGTGCACCAACTTTGGAGAGCAGTTATATCTTGATGTGCATATGTGTGAAAGTTAGTTCTAGGTGATAGTAAAATAGTTTTTTTTTTGAAAACTAAAAAAAAACAATGGTCGTATCAAGTGGTTGCCTACGTTTTCCCCAAATTATGAAGACTAAGACTGTCGTAGTTCACACATAAAGAGAGAGAGAGAGAGAGAGAGAGAGATAAATGGAATTAATTAATTAATTACTGTTGTGGGCATTTTTCAACATGGCGACATCTTCAATTGATCCTGCATATCGAGATGTCATTACACTGTAAGTATTGTTTTAATATTTACTTGTTCAATATTTCCTAATATTCTTTTTCTTACTTTTCAGTAATTAAGAGAGGAATGCGGAACAATCTCCAAGCACGTTCAACAGACCTTCAAACGGCTAGGGCGACTTGGTCTCACGGAGGTTGAAGTGATAAACCAAAATGCCGAGATTATAGGAACCATATTGACTCTTTCATATCTACTTGTATTTAAGGGGAAATGGAGACGGAAAAACATATTCATGATCATACGCACACACTCTACACAAAAAGCTCTTGTAATCCTCTCCATTATCTTCCAAAGTTGTATTTGTGATCATTATAGTGAAACCTTTAAGGTTGGAGACCTAACTCCCGGGGTTTTTTCCAAAGAGGTTATCACCTCCAAGGTTTTCCTCGTTAACAAATCGTGTTGTCATTATCTCTTTTTCATTCTTTTGTTCCATATAATCGAATTCCATAGTTCCCTCCTTATTGTTCAATCCACACACTAAACATAGTTAAGATTCTACTTTATTGTTTTTTCTACCAAAACAATTTGGCGCCCACCGTGGGGCCTCGTGGTTTATCGGTTATTTGAAACATTTCCTAATCAAATTCACTATGTCTGCACCCCCAATGTGTCCACCGCCGGCAAAGGTCCCGCCGTTGTTCCCACATCAGAGGTAGAACCACTTGTTACCACCACCTCCTCGCACCGGGTCTCAGCCTAACTCAACCTACGAAGACTCCACAAAAGGGGGCAACGTCTTCCAATGCAGATGCCGACATACGGAGTATCTTGACCAGATTGAATCAAAGGTTGGACCAAAGCAAGATAACAATTCGAAGGTGTTGACCAATTCCATGATTAAGATGCGTAAAGACCAACACTCATCGCATCTCGGCTTGAGAATATATCACCGCTGCGTGCAAGGATTCTCAACTTTGACAACACCAGGATCTACATTTCGTAATGAATTCATTCCAATGGGCAAGTCCTCCTCCGCCGACATCTTTAATGATGTCGACATCTTTGCCCGGGGACACCCCATTGACGCCATCTTCCGCAGATTCACCCCATTCATTCCATTTATAGACAACACTACCGTCACGACTACTACGGACGATTCGGTTTGCTAAATAATCTTTTCAATAATAATAATTTCAATCGTATTCCTATGGCCGACCCTTTTGCAGAAAACCCACTAGCTAACAGATGCGTGTGGATCTCGTAGAGCCGATAATGAACGTGCCAGTGTAACTCCTCCAATTCAACCAAGTGACCCAAAATCGTTACAATCAATCCCGGTTTGTCCCAGCAATTGCAAATGTCGACATCCCGAAGCGTTTCAAATAAGTACCATCTATGAAGTTGCACGACGGCACCACGGACCCAGAGGAGCATGTTGCACACTATCAAGAAAAGATGGACATAATCCATATCCCGCTTCAATACCGGGAGGCCCGCTTTATGCAGGGATTTGGATCCACCTTGTCCGGACCGGCTCTCAAATGGTGATTAGGCAACCCCTAGGTTCAATTGGTTCATACGCCCACTCATCAACATGTTCTATAACCAATTCTCATGCAATCGACAATTTGAAAAGTTGACAAGTGATCTCTACAATGTGACCCAGCCAGCCTAATGAGACTCAAGGATTATGTCCATCGGTTCAATAAGGAGGTGTTAGAAATTCCCAATCTTGACATGTCGATGACCACGAAGCATTCAAAATGGGGTTGAAGAAAGATTCACAAGATATCAAGATTTGGTAATGACTCCTTGTAAGCGGCTAGAAGAAGTCGTGAGTGTGGCATTAAGGTTCATAAGACTGGAGGAAGATGAGCTGCGAAGATCGAAGTCGTCATCCAAGATGTCGACATATGACCATCCCGACAGAAGACCGAATCGTCCCATCGCAGAACAACCGTCCCAATCCTTATCCGAGAATTGACACTAGCAAAATTAATTCAAGAGACGGTGAGGATGAAGATAGTGATAATGTGCCTAACATTTCGATTATTGTTCCGTTGACATTTCAGTGTACTTTGTGCAATGGGCAACCTAGGGAGACAAAGCCGGATGGCCAAAGAAAACGGACAAAAACCACAGATGGCGTGACAAATCAAAATGGTGCGCTTACCATGAAGACTTTGGACACGTTATCGAAGACGCATCGCGTTAAGAAAGGAGATCGCTTACTTGCTCTCGAAAGGACATCTTAAGGAGTTGTCGGGATCCGTAAAGAAGAAGGCCGAAAATGCGTAAGCTCCTCATGAAGCCGAAGGCCGCTTTCTCCCCCAGCATCAACAAAGGTGATCAACTTCATCAGTGGAGGCTCAGAAATATGTGGAACATCCTATTCTGCCGCAAAACGACACGCTAAGGAGTCAAAAGAGGCATTGAAGCCGCCCCAGAACAAATACGCGCTATTCTCAACCTGTCATCACCTCAATCTGTCAAGGACGTCCAAAGATTGACAGGAAAAATTGCCGCACTCACTAGATTCATTTCAAAATCCTCAGATCGATGCAAACCTTTCTACGACATCTTAAGAAAGAACAAGAAGTTCCAATGGGAGGAACAACATGAAGAAGCTTTTCAGGAGCTCAAAACTTACCTGTCGACACCTCCCTTATTGGCCAAACCTCAGATGGAAGAACATCTTTACATATACCTAGCAGTGTCCGAAGGCGCTGTAAGCGCAGTCTTGGTGACAGAACGAGATGGTAATCAGCAACCCATCTACTATATAAGTAAGACACTCTTAGATGCTGAGACCAGGTATTCTCATTTACAAAAATTAATTTTAGCTTTGATAACTGCTTCTATTAAATTAAGGCACTATTTTGAAACACATACTATTATTGTACGCACTAACTATCCTATTAAGAATGTCATGAGAAAACCAGAGATGTCAGGTCGAATGGCGAAATGTTCTGTACAATTAAGCACATACGACATCAAGTACGAGCCCTTAACCGCAATAAAATCCCAAGCCCCCGGCCGATTTTGTGGCCGATTTCGACCCAACCCTACAACAAGAGGTGGAATTGGAAGTACAGCAACTTCAAGATGATGACATCCTAAAAATTTGGACTCTCTACACGGACGGTGCTTCCAACATGAGAGATACAGGTCTTGGTACTAAAATCGCCACAAGGGGACGTAATACCACAATCTATCAGTTGCAGTTTCAAGGCTACCAACAATGAAGCAGAGTATGAGGCTCTAATTGCAGTTTAATCGCAGCCCAAGACTTAGATGTCAAGCATATCCGGTGTTCATGGATTCATTACTAATTGTTAATCAAGATAACGGGTCCTACGTCGCGAAGAACGCTAAGATGACAACATATTTGGAAATTGTAAAAATTATTTCGGCCAAATTCAAAACATTTTCCTTGGAACAAATCCCACGGGAAGAAAATTCTCAAGCAGATGCTCTGGCAAACTTGGGTTCAGCCTTCAAAAGCTTCTCACAAACCAAGATCCCAATCATACATGTTGACGTCCCAAAGAATTGACCATCTTGAGATGTTCGCCCGGATGCCGACATACTTGCCTCTCCCGCAAAGAACCTCTTGGGATGACTCCTATTATCAAATATCTCTTAGATGATACGATCCCGCCGAGGAGAAAATGCAAGAGCCTTCGTGGTAAGAGTATCTAAATATTTACTTATTGATAATCTCTTGTTTAGAAAATCACCGCAGTCACTACTTAAGATGTCTAGAGGCGTATAGAGCCCATCAGTTCTCAAGGAGCCGCACGAAGGAGATTGTGGAAATCATACCTGGGGCAGTAAGTTTACATACTAAAGCTCTTAGAATGGGCTATTTCGGCCTACAATGAGAAAAGATGCCGTTGACTACGCAAAGAAATGTGATTCCTGTCAACGACATGGGGACATCCCGCACCCCACCGAATCGCTACATCCTATCCTCGTCACCATGGCCTTTTATGGTTTGGGGAATGGACATAGTAGGAAAACTTCCCATAGCACCAGTGGGGACGAGTATTTCTTTTGGCCATGACAGACTACTTTTCTAAATGGGTAGAGGCCGAGGCAAATGTGCAAGTTCGTGACAAAGAAGTGATATCTTTTATCAAAAGGAACATATTCAAATTCGATTCGGAATTCCATCGTAGATAATTTGTGACAACGGCTCTCAATTCATCAGAAGAGGACCCAAGATTTCTTGACATCTTGGGGTGTTAAGATGGTGACATCTTCGCTTGTTCACCCTCAAGCCAATGGACAGCAAGAGTCTAGCAACAAAATAATAATCAGCAACTTAAAAAGAGACTAAACCAAGAAAGGACGTTGGGCGTAAGAGTTACCAATGGTCCTACGGGCCGACAGGATGACATCTAAGAATGCTACCGGTCAAACCCCTATTCACTTGTATTTGGAACCGAATCTGTTATTCCAGAGTAAGTCCTTGTACCAACGGCAAGATACAAATCTTGCGACATCCGAACATAATAAAGACATCTTGATACATGACCTGATACTCGTGGACGAGCTAAGGGACATGGCCAAAGTTCGCATGGCAAAGATATCAAAGAAAGGGTAGCCCGATCTTACAATAAAAACGTAAGGGTTAGAAGATTTCAAGTAGGAGACTTAGTCCTACGAAAGGCATTCCAAAATACCAAGGAGCCCAATGCAGGCAAGCTCGCCCCAAAATGGGAGGGACCCTACTTAATAGATGCACAAGCCGGAAAAGGAGCATATCACCTTGCAACCTTGGATGGCCAAATGATACCGCGAAGTTGGAACGCCATTCATCTCAAAAGGTATTACATTTAAATATGATTTCCCATGAACTCATCTTTCCAGGTATGAATCGTCTTTTAATTCTTTACAACCTTTCTTTTCTCCTATGCATCTTTTTTATTATTTACAAGTTAAGATGTCGCTAATATACTTTGTGGAGAGACGTCAACCTTAGTTGGCGTCCGTTTAACGTGTTTCTATCTTATGAGGTATTGACACATTTACATGGGGACATATCGAATGCACGCAAGGAACAACGATTTCTCCTCCGTTAGAGAGCGGCCATCTCTTCTCAAGTAAAGGTACACAATCCCTTCTAAGGTTTAAAGAGTTAATTACCTCTTTCTTAAGAAGTTAGGTTACCACACCTTCGCACGGAGCGCAAGTTATCTCACTAATTGAGGTGTGGGGTGGGCCTATATGGGTAAACTCATATAGCTTACCCATTCCCACTCGCTAGATGATTGATCTTAAGTATTATTCTTATGGTTATGGCATATTCGTGTCATCTAAGTATCTACGGTTTATGGCATATACGTGTCATCTAAGTATCTACGGTTTATGACGTATACATGTCATCCTAAGTACCTATCATTTCGACATACTATCATGTCACCATATGTGCAAAACATACAAAAAATTATCCAAAAGAAACAAGCCTTGACGTGCTTGAAAACTATTAAACCATAACTAAACTAAAGCAACCATAAAGTATCCGAACTACCAACAAGAACGTGCACAAGTGTTGGACCAACCCAACACATAAAAAGATTGTCTTTAGTCCTTATGGACCCATTACAAACCAAATAAAAATAAAAATTGTCTTAAGGGATTCCACCCCAATAAACATCAACAAAATACCAAGAACCAAGTTGTTTTACCTTTTTTGTTTAGGTGGCTTCGCCGCAGTGTGTTGCATCTCGGTGTCACTTCTCCAACTGCTGGTGCATCCTTGACAATCGTTTCATACGGACTTGACGACACCTCGCCCTCGTCCGTCACCTCACCTGTCCACTTGAACAGATAGGCACATTCCCTATTGATATCCCAAGCACCAGCCTTCCCTTCCCGATATTCCTTCATCATCTTCACCTTGCATTGAGAGACAGTCGCCGCAGCCTAGTTTGCAAGAATTCCTCACTGCTATCTCCTTGTTGTGGTCATCCTCACTTTTCGCCGTACTATTCAATAAGTCCTTCACCGTCTGTTCTTGTTCTCCCACCGACTTGCTTAATTGCTCTATAGTCTTCTCATATTCCTTCACCTTATTATCTCGATGCCAACTTCTCCTTCCCGACCAAAGCGATGTCGCCTTTGGACTTCTTCTTTACCATTTCAACTTCTTTTGCCAATTCCTCCACGTACCCTACACCGAAAGATGACATCTTGATATTACTAAATGTTATAACAACCTTTGAAACTATTCAATATCCAATTAATGGTGTCTTACCCCGCCGCCAGCTCATGAATTTCTTCTTGAAATCTCCCGCCGACATTCCATCAAAGGAGTCTCCAACCTCGATCACTTCCTCTTGGCTAGCTTTTGTCTTCCTCACCCTAGAGCCAATACCAATGCTTTCATCAGAACATGACTCTTCTTAGGAGCAGTGGAGGTTTCTTTTCAATCTTGACAACGGGTTCGCAGAGCATGGCCTCAATATCATCCAGGTCAAAGTCGACCCGAAACTACCGGTTTGGAGACCGCATGGACATAGAGATATTGTCAATAACGAATAACACATCAAATTGATGACAGCTTATCAAAGGTAACAAGATACCAAGCTTACCAGTGGACATAATTACAGAAGTAGAAGACTTTATATCCTCTGGAATAGTCGACGAAGCTTCCAACAAACCTTTGGGAGACCTCTTATCGAGAGGGAGACTGAAAAACTCTTCGATCTTGGCTAGAGTGTCTTTGGCAGGTGGAAACAATTCTCCCCAATCAATATCTATATAAAAGCAAGAACAATTACAATTCGGTTTGTCTCAAGAACAGAAGTCACAAGAGTAAGAATTTAAGTACCTCCCTTGTTCAATTGCTTCGATATCTCATCCTTTTCTCCAATCGACGTCCTATCAACAAAGAAAAATCTATTCTTCCATCCCCTATCACTGGAGGATGTGGTGCTCATCAAAGGATTTCTACCCGATTTCTTTCTAAAAAGGTACCTTTTGGAACCAAAAAGTTGAAGATCATAGGAATAGGCAATTTCGGGAAGCCCTAGGTTTAGTCCGTTTTCTCGGTTTACTTTGAGGACAAAAGCAAAAACTCGCCAGGCCATTGGCATAAGTTGAGCATAAGCCGCTTGAGTTTTTCGAAAGAACTCAAGAACCAACAGTGGAAAAGGGTAACTAAATCCTAGAAGGAAGGGATATTCGAAGAAACAGATCCATTTGAGGGAAATATGGTCAGACCTAAGTTTTATGGAAAAGGGATGAAAAATTGCACCACTTGGGAAGCAACATTGTTGTTTTATGGACTCTATTTGAGAATCGTTGAACAAACAAGTTTCTTCAGCTGGTTTAGTGAGAAGATTTCCGCAAACAAAATCGTCGAGATTAATCTCTACGGGACCTTGTGGGGATGACGCTTTCTTGGGTTTGGACGCAGACAACCTAGTTTTACCCATGGTTGACAAAGCAAAAAGAGAAAAATAAACAAAGGAAGAAGGTGAGAGACGGAGGAATTTTACCTTGGAGACGAACGGCGCCGTGGGCCAACGGAGGTGAAAAGAAGCTTTGAGAAGATTAATTTATCCTCTCAAGCGGTTAATAAAAAGAAAAAGAATTCCTTTTCAAAAATAACTCTTCTCCCCAACCGTCCATTTCAACGCCACGTCTTCCAAAATGTCCCATCAAGCGGGCGGACAGGTTGGACCATTAATTCAAAAGAAAAAACATTTTGCCTCTTCGCCTGCCAACATAGTCAAATGTTTTTGGGGACAAATTGTTGTGGGCATTTTTCAACATGGCGACATCTTCAATTGATCCTGCATATCGAGATGTCATTACACTGTAAGTATTGTTTTAATATTTACTTGTTCAATATTTCCTAATATTCTTATTCTTATTTTTTAGTAATTAAGAGAGGAATGCGGAACAATCTCCAAGCACGTTCAACAGACCTTCAAACGGCTAGGGCGACTTGGTCTCACGGAGGTTGAAGTGATAAACCAAAATGCCGAGATTATAGGAACCATATTGACTCTTTCATATCTACTTGTATTTAAGGGGAAATGGAGACGGAAAAACACATTCATGCTCATACGCACACACTCTACACAAAAAGCTCTTGTAATCCTCTCCATTATCTTCCAAAGTTGTATTTGTGATCATTATAGTGAAACCTTTAAGGTTGGAGATCTAACTCCCGGGGTTTTTTCCAAAGAGGTTATCACCTCCAAGGTTTTCCTCGTTAACAAATCGTGTTGTCATTATCTCTTTTTCATTCTTTTGTTCCATATAATCGAATTCCATAGTTCCCTCCTTATTGTTCAATCCACACACTAAACATAGTTAAGATTCTACTTTATTGTTTTTTCTACCAAAACAATTACAAAGCCCGAGTCAACCAATGACCGATAAAATTAAGAAAATCCAATCTCAAACATTCATACAATTAATCATTATAATCCTGCAAAATAGAGTTAGCACAAAATTTACAATGATAAAGATGGAGTATTTCATCAATAGAAAGGTATTAAGATAAAGAGACTCGAAAAATATTGAATTTCGGATCCCCCTTTCATTTCTAAAATGAGCGAAAAATTCATTTTCATACAAGAAAAACCAAATTCAAGAAACTAGAAAAGTTGTCTCGCGTGAGACAATTTGTCTCACGCGAGACAAGTGCACAACAGATTTTCGAAAATTTTACAAAGTTAAGAAAAGATTGATAAAATCAAGTAAATGCAAGTCTAACCCTCTTTAATTATTTGTCCCCAATGGAGTTGCCACTGTATCAATGGTGATTTTTTGTGTTCAACGAGTCGCCACTTATTATTTATTTAAGAAAAACAATAAGAAAAACTTTTTTGATATTTAATAGGTTTGAGGGTTCATGGGTTAATTTATGGAAGTGGAAGATCAAGAGCACCCATTCCTCCCAATCTTAGGATTGTTCTTGCTAATTAGATGTTATCAAACAATTCAATTAAATCAAGATAAATAATAACAAGTACAACCTAATTAATTTAATAATTAGAGTTAAAATATCGGATTGTTTGCTTTGAGATCAACTTCATGAATTGAATGGATTCTAAGCTAATAATTTTGATGGAATTACACTACTCTAAAAGCCAATAGAGAGGTTGAGAAGAAGAATATAAAAGTGTAAAAGTTTACCTTGTGATTTTGAGAGTTTCCAATGGGTGGCCTTGACGAAGGCTTGAGATCCTTGTAGCAGGGAGATGAAGAACGAATTTAGGGAGAGATTTAGGGTTGTTTTGTGTCTTTTGTATAGCAGAGAATCCATCAAAACGTGTGTAGGAGAAGGTGTGATATAGGTCCCTGAACAAGGAAGAGAAATCTTATATTTATAGGTGTGAATTACTTGTTTACCAAGATTAGAAAACACAAGTATGGTAGAAAACTATGAGAAAGGTTATAGAAAGGCCTAGATTAGGATTAATATCGAATTACGAGAGGAAAGATCAAGGAAGAGATTGAAACCAAGAATGATAGTGAATCTGCTCATTCTGCAAAGGTTGTCTCGTGCGAGATATGTAGTCTCGTACGAGACAACTAGTCAGATTGACTATTTTGTCCTCTACAGTTATTCCGTTAGTTAGTTAAGTACAAAATTAACGAAGTTAGTAAAAATCTAACGAAACATGATGAAATCAATGAGTTTTTATCAAACCACAAATACGAGACCAACAGTAATCTAATCATGAATATTAGATTCAAAATGGGGTGTCTACATGGCCCCCTAATCAAATATGAAAATAGAAAAAACCTAAATAAATAAATTAAATATCAAAATATGAACGTTCAAAATAAATATGAAGTTGAGGAGAATTGAACCTAGGGGTCTAAATGGTTCAATTTGGTTCGGTATCTGCCAAATTAAAGATCGAACCATTCATCATCTCTTTTGGGAATATTTCAGACCGAAGCAAATTATAAAAAAGTTCGAATCGAGCTGAACCAAACTAAACCTCCACGATTTGGTTTGGTTTGGTTCAAATTGTGGTTCAGTAATGTGGTTCAGGGAGTGATTTAGACCGCAGTTATGTGCTTCGGTCTGGTGGTTTGGTTTGGCAGTTCGGCGTGGCAGTCTCAAACCGCAATTCGATTTGGTTCAGTCTAAGAAGGCCAGACCACAAAACAAATCGAAACATTTGGTTTAACGATTTTTTAGACTGAGCCAAGCATTTGTGCTTAAAAACTGAAACAAATTGCATGATTTAATTTGGTTCAATTCAATTTCAATTCACAGTTTGAACTGAATCGGTTACACCCCTAATTTAACCCAAGAAATAGTTGTACGCTCTAAATCACTTATTTGGAGCTTAGCATGGTCACAATATGAAGAAAAAAAAGTTGGTGTCAATGAGACATTGTGTACTTAATTTTATCTTGTGTGCTTAACTTTGAATAATGCAAATACTATATACTCCCTTCATCCCATTTCAAGCTTCACTTTTTGTCAAAATGAATGTTTCGTTAAAAGCTTCATCTTTTCTAAAATAGCAAAAAATCTTTACTATTCCAGCCACTAATTCTATCTCCTATTTCACCATTATACTCACAACACTTTTCAAATTTACTATTTCTTCCACTCACTCTCTCTCCTATTTTACTTTTACGCTCACAATATTTTTCTTTTTACCTATTTTCTTAATTTACGTGATTTGAAAAAAATATAAAACATGAAATGGGACGAAGGGAGTATACTAGACATGTCCAAATAGAACCGGGAACCGACGGAACCGGCGGGTAGAACCGGAACCGGGAACCGGCGAGAACCGGGAACCGCCGAAACCGGGAATCGAACGTAACCGGGAACCGGATTGAAACGGTTAGAATACGAATCCGCTATATTGGGAACCGAGGAACCGGCGGAACCGAAAACCGGCGATTCCGGAACCAGGAACCGAAAACCGGCGATTGATCAAGGTAAGTTAAATATAATATTTAGCATTTATTTAGCATTTATTTAGTATTTGTACTTGTAGTGTAGTGTTGTTTTATTTAAATTAGACTAGAATTTAGATAAATGTTGTTATATTTAGCGTCTTTACTGTCTTAAAAGGTTTGGATTTAAAAAAAAAAAAAAGTTAGATGGTGATGGAACCGGTGGAACCGGAACCGGAACCGAAGGATAGAACCGCGAACCGGATTAATATGGTTCGAATACGGTTCCGGCTATTTGGGAACCGGAAACCGGCAATTTCGAAACCGAGAATCGGAACCGGAACCGTTTGGACATGTCTAGAGTATATTATAAAGTTTGAAAAAATTTGGGGCCTCTTGCCATCAAGGACCTTGGGTGGATACCCCACTTGCTCATCCTTGGACCGCCCGAGAGGGAGTATAAAAATATCCGTTTATTACTTTAAAACCAATTGTTTTACTACTAAAATTATCATATTATTATTTTGATATGGAAAATCAACATTTTAAATCCTAATACTCTGCTTAAACTTAGGTTAACTCACATCGTTTTTTTAGCAATATTAACCTTTGTACTTATAATACGCATAAATTTTTGTCTCACCCTCTAACTCCGTCAAAAAATGTTACAAAGCTTAACAAAAATCTAACGAAACTAACAAAACTTTGATTTTTCTGTAAAAAAAATGGCTTTTCGTTTTTCACCGCCCACTGCCGCCACGACCTATTGTCGACACCACTATTGTCGCCACCCACCCGCCCCACCACTAGCACCACCACCTCCACCCTCCTTGCACCACCACAAGATGTCATCATCGCCGCCATAATCATTTTTCCTGACTTTCACAAGTTGGCATCAAAGTAGTGGGGAGATGGCAAGAAAATCAACAGTTTTAGTGATTGAATCTTGCAATGTTCGGTGGCGTTGAAAAAAATGGGGTGTAGTGACCAACAAAAAATGTTGCAAATATTAATTGGACAGAGAGAGACGAACGGGGTAGAGGGATGGCCGTAGAGATTCGCCGATGTTGAGTATTAAATTGACCAAATTCAATTGAGTTTGGCCGGATTTAATAATTTTTTGCTGGAAATTTTGGAACATTTTCTGTTAATTCACGTGTGATTTAGATGAATTACATGTCAGTTCGAGTTTACGATGATTGAGCGATTAATGGAAAACCATTTTTGTAAGAAAAATCGAAGTTTCGTTAGACGATGGGAACCGACTTATTGAACCACTCTCATACCTATTATATGAACAATTTTAAAAAATTGTCAATAGAGTTGGTATAATTCTATCCGAAATATACTTCAGTTTTCAAGATTTCAAATAATTTTTGGCTTCATCATTCATATTCATGAATGATTCATTATATTCTACATTTTATTAGTATATAGAAATCTATAAGAATTCTATTTATATTAATATATATTAGGGAGTCATTAGTCCGTCAGAAAATAATCCGTATGAAAGACAGATAGATTTTTTTTTAGGGAGTGATTAGTGTAAGATTGGAAAATTTGATTTTCTTTATTCACACCATGTAATTATATGTACAAGTGATAGATAGTCCTATTCTATATAATATTGAGTTTCCTAATCTAAATACAATATTGAATTTTCCGGTTCTGGCGAGGGGGTGGGGGGAAGTTTACAGTGGGGTAGTCGCGTTTAAACTGGCGACATTGGGAGAAGACATGACCTATGTTGCGACAGTATTGGCACTTGCCCTTAAAAGGGAGGGGTGTGGAATTCGAGCCAGAGGAGGGGGAGGGGTTTGTGGTACAGTAGGTGTTGCGGTTGGGGGGTGGGCGAGCTTGGGCAGTGAAGGCGGTGGTGGAAAGGGGGTTGGAAGAGGTGGTATGTTTGAGGGTGAGTTCGCGTTGGATGAGTTTTTCATGTAGGGCTTCAAAGAAGATGGGGTTATCACGGGCACAAGTTGAGTCAATAATGGGTTTAAAGGTTTCATAGTCCAAACCTTTGAGGATTGTGTAGATTATGTCTTCGGGATCCATGGATTTGCCAAGAATTGCGAGCTTGTCGGTGTAGGATTTGACAGCGTTCATTGATCCGAGATGGAGAGTTGGTTTTTGGTGAGGTTGGCAATATTGTCTTTGAGTTGAAGGATATGACCACGGGAGGGGTTGTCATAGGTGGTTTTGAGGGTGATCCAAGCTTCATGGGATGTGGCAGCTTGGTGAACGAGGGAAGCAACAGTGGGGTCTAGGGTACCGATGAGAGCCCCAAGGATAAGGCGATCTTGGCGACACCATGTTATGGCGGCAAGGTTAGGGACGAATGTGGTGGTGATGGGTTTGGCAGGCTCGTCGTCAGATTCAACGACGACTGGGTTGGTGATGATGATGTTATCCTCGGGTTTGGGGCGAGTGTCATCGACAAACTTTAGGAGGTCGAGGCCGAAGAGGATGGATGTTATTTGGGATGCCCATGTAAGGTAGGTGAGGGGGGTGAGGGTGTGGCAGTAGGATAGATTGACCAAGAAAAGGGGTTGGTCGGGTTCGACGGTATTGGGGATGGTGGAGGAGGAGCCGACCATTGCTAGGGTGGGGGAGGCTGCCGAAAGTTTCAGAGCGTTTAGGGTTTTTAGGGTTTTCGATTTTACTTGATCAGTAATTTCATGTAAATATATTATTCAAATAAAATTTATTATAGGTACGACATTAAATTTATTACCAATAATAATTTTAGATTACCTTTAGAATAAATAAATTCTCATAAAATTATCAGTCAAAAGTATATAAAAAGCAAAAATCTTGTAAAAAAAATGCGTTTTTTGTTCCACCCGCATTTCATTTAACGTACGGTTCATACACACGCTTTTCCGATCCGGTTATTTGCTATCTTTTTTACGTGTACAATAAAAAATTTTGAATTAATTTTGTCATTTGCGCTTTTAATTTGATTTTTCGTAGTTGTTATTCAAGGATTACTTTTATTTTTCATCAATTTTCACCGATTTTACATTTTCTCCGACCTGTTTTCAGTTGTTTTACAAAATTATAATCGACCAAACCAAATAAATCAGGAGCAAGCGTCGGAACGAATGTATGATTTTTGAAAATGTATTATACCTGATTTTACTTCATCTCCGACATGTTTTCAGTCATATTTTTTTTTCAGTTTCCACCTATTATTAAGGATTGATTCACTGACAAGTTATATTCGTGACATTGACACTTTAAAAAACACGAGCAATGACTTTTTGTAAATAAGAAATTGCACTAGCACTATATAAACAGTTGTACTGACATATTTACTTACAAATATAAGAAAATGTTGGCACAATTGAAACTCTAACACTGATACTTTTGAAACACTGATGCTGATTTGTTGATACACTGATACTGGCACTTTGAAACTCTAATGCTCGCACTTTTGAAACACTATTGCTGACATTTCGAAACACTGCTGCTCGCACTTCGAAAATATAATGCTGCCACTATATAATCAGTTGCACTGGCACATTTACTTACAAACATTTATAAACACTTGCAAATATTTGCAAACACAATCTAATGTTGGCACTATTGAAACTTTAACACTGACACTTTTGAAAAACTGATTCTGCCACTTTGACAGACTGATGTTGACACTTTGAAACACTGATGTTGGCACTTTGAAAATTTGATGATGGTAATTTGTAACTCTGATGCTGGCACTTAGAAAATATAATGCTGACACAATAGAATTAGTTTCACTGGCACATTTACTTACAAACACTTGCAAAAACAAGCAAATGTTGGCACTATTGAAACTCTAACACTGGCACTTTTGAAATACTGATTCTGGCACTTTGATACTAGAGCTGTCAATACAGGATGGCGGGGCGGGCAGGCCCAAACCACCAAAACCCGCCACTAAACGGGGCGGGGTAAATTTTTGGCGAGCTGAAAATATGTCAACCCAATCCAACCCACCTTGGGTTGGTGGGCCAGGCGGGCCAATGCGGGCCAAGCCGATAAATGAAATTTTATCATGAACTAGGATTTAACTCCAGAAAATCAGTCATATTTTTGAGATAATACAAGTTTAAACAACAACCGAGCTCAAGAAACGTATAGTAGCTTTCTGCTGAGGATATTTTGGCAATTAAATGAATGTAGAATAGGAAATAGATGTCTCTACCATACAGATAATAGTGAAAAGAACAAATGCATGTTAAATGAGCAAGCCCATAATTAAGGTACTACAAGCAGCACATTAGAGAGACTCAAAAGAACTCACATTCATTTCAACTGCCCGCGATTAATAAAGAATCCATCATGTTTTATGGCCGAGTAGTCAACCTGGAAATATTCGTCCTGCAGAGCAGAGCTGTCAATACGGACTGGCGGGGCGGGGCAGAGCGGACCCAACCCGCCACTAAGCGGGTGCAGGGCGGGTTGGCCCAAATTCTCGACGGGATGAAAATACGTCAACCCAACCCACCCCTATTGCATGGCGGGGCGGGCTGGCCCGACGGGCTCAACCAAAATTGACGGCTCTATTTGATACACTAATGCTGACACTTTCAAACGCTGATCCTGACACTTTGAAAATCTGATGCTGACACATTGTAACACTGATGCTATTATTTTAAAACACTGATACTGACACCTTACAAACACTGGCATCTTTTTTCAAAAGCAAGGACTGTTATTAAACTAGTACATTCACTGGCATATGTAATAACAAACGCTGACTTTTCAAAAAGTAACAATGCCACTCCAAATATCACTCACCGGCACTTCAATAAAAAAAGTAACACTGACACTCCAAACAACACTTACTGATACATATAATAAAAAAAACTGGCACATTAAAAAACAAACACTTGCACATTATTAAACAAATATTGTACTAAAAAATTAGTGAATGTTAACACTGTCATATATATAATAATAAACACTGACATTTCAGAAAAATAACACTTGCACTTCAAAAAACACTTACTGGTACTTCAAACAACAAACAATGGAACTACAAAATTGTACTGACATTATATAAAAAAAACACTGAAATTATAAAATTGGCTTACCTGTTTCGTAATTATCATCAAATAATTGAGAAATTTGATCAATTACAGTAGTATTCTACAGTAATTCAATTATAATGTTAACTAATCAATTTTTGTGAGTGTAGTGACACTTCGAGTAATGAAGAATTCGAATAATTATCAGTTTTATTTTCAAAATCGTATAAGCTCATATTAACCTAATCGAAAATTGCCTGAATTGAATGAAACAATTATGAATAATTGTAAATATCTCGATTTATAATTTATAATGAAAAAGTTGGTGTAGTGAATTTTATAGTAGCTCAATCGACTGATACGTAATGATTTTCGCTTAAATTTTGCTTTAGCTTAATGAATTTCTCAATTGCGGCATAATTGTGTATTTTACTGTGTGTGTTCGTTGGATTTGAGTTAATAAAATGTGGTTCAATTTTGTTAGTAAACCGGTCGTCCAGTTCATCACACGTATTATAGATTTAAATCGGGTAAAAAAAACTCTTTTTTTCATAACATTATGAAAAAAATAAGTTTTTTATAAGAGCAATTCATATAAAAAAGTGAAACTATCTTTATGAGACTATTTAATAAATTAATTAAATCTACTATTAATAAATTAAATAAAGAAAATTTATTTATTTTAACATTCATTATAATAATAAAAAATTACTAAGCAAATTAATAAGAAATAATTTTTAATATTTTGACATAAATGACGACTTTGAAGTAAAACAAAATGAGTAGGTCTTGTGAAAAACTAGTTTTCTCAAAATATTATAGAAAAATTAGTTTTCATCATTGTTTATCCTTCTTATTAGTTAGACTTAGTGTTTAAAAACTAGTTTTTTCTTATATTATGAAAAAACTAGTTTTTCACAAGATTTCGGCAAACAAAATAAATAAATATATTTAATTGGTTTTAGTTTTATTCATAGGTTCATTGCCTATCTAACAAAAGAAAATGAATTTTTGCTACCATTGTATGATACTTTCAATTGCAAGATCAGAAAAATAAATTAGACCCGATTTCTCTTACTCGTCTCTCTACACGCGGAACCTCTTCTCTTCCTTTATTAATTAAAAACAAAAAAAAAAAAGGAAAACGCAATCACTCAACTCTTTACCTTCAACTACCTCCTTCTCCCATCAATCAAATTTCCCCTTCTCTCTCTCTTCCTCAATCTCTCAAAATAATCCCCATTCCCCAATCTAGGTTTCACCTGCAAAATTCAAATTTTCAATTCTTTACTACCCTTTTCCTAGTTCCCAGAACCATTGATCTACCCTGTTTCTTGAAACAGAGCTTATTTTATATATTGGGTCTGTAAATTTTTAATCTTTTTGTTGGTGGGTGGCGTTTGAACTTTGAAATACTTGTGGGATATTATTCTTTGCCTCCCAATCAAGGGCATCTGTTTTTTCTTTAATCTTTGTTGCTTTGATTGATTATTCAATGTCTGATCTTGATATTTGGGCTGCTGCTGCTGCTTCTTCAAATGTGTTTTTAGTTTGTTTTCTGTGAGTGTTTTTGTTGATTGGATTGAGGGAAGTTTGAAATGGGATCTGGTAATGTGTTTTACTCAGTTGAGCAGTTTAATTTGGAGGCTAAGTGGTTGATTGATCCAAAGCACTTGTTTGTTGGACCAAAGATTGGAGAAGGTGCTCATGCTAAAGTCTATGAGGGCAAGTAAGTCAACCCTTCTCTCTTTGTATTTGACTTGTTCAATTCTTCAGTTTTTTTTTTTGATTGACATTTAAATTTTGGTGGCTCAAATTGTTTTCCTAATTGTCAATTTAGTTGAACATTTTGTGTTTGGATCTGGGCCTAACGGCAAAAAGGGGTTCATGTAGCCAACCCTAATTAATTAAAAAATGATTAAGTCAAGAAAGATTGAGTTGGTTTGAGTTGTGTTAATTTCATTGGGGAAGTTGTGGACTAAAAAAGATTTTTTTTTTCTTTGACTTCTATTTTAAGTTTCATGTTTCTTTTTTTTTTTTTTTTTTTTTTGGGTCTTTGATGAATTGAAAGATACTTGTTCTAAATGTCAAATTAATGGCATGGGTAATCACAAGGAAAATTTTATTTTATTGTCATAACTATAGGGAATGTGAAACTTATTTTGTTGGGTATTTGGCTGCTGAGATTGTGTTTTTCTTTGATTGGGTGTGTTCCAGATATAAAAACCAGAATGTTGCAATCAAAATTATTAATAGAGGCGACACACCCGAGGAGATTGCCAAGACTGAATCCCGTTTTGCTCGAGAAGTTGCTATGTTATCTAAAGTTAAGCACAAGAACTTAGTGAAGGTATTGTATTACTGTCAAAGCTCAAGTCTTGTTTTACAATAAGTGAATGTTATTCCCTCCGTCCCAATATGAACGTCCAATTTTAAGTCTGAGGGGCATTTAAGAAAGTTGGGATTTAAGATTTTTACTTTCCTCACCAGATTGCATCATGAGTCAAAGTGTGATTTAGAACTTGTTGATGACGAATGATTTAGCAACTTCTCCAAAAAAATGGACATTCATTTTTTGATTTTTTTTTTTGGAAAAATGGACATTCATTTTGGGACGTAGGGAGTAGCCATCAGCAGGATGATTGAATCTGAGGGACATTTTGTAAATGCAGTTTATTGGAGCTTGCATGGAGCCTGTGATGGTCATAGTGACTGAGCTTCTTCTTGGTGGGACATTAAGGAAGTACTTGAAGAGCATGCGACCAAGGTGCTTGGATATGCGTGTTGCTATTGGCTTTGCGCTTGACATAGCTCGTGCAATGGAATGCTTACACTCACATGGCATTATACACCGTGATCTGAAACCTGGTACTTTTTTCTTACCTTGATTCTTCATCAGTTGTTTATTTAGATTGAGCTTGTAGTAATTGTAGAACTTATTAAGAAGGTAATAGTAATTCAATTTGATGGAAATGGACAGTTTCCTCCTATCACAATAGTTTTGATTTCCCGTTTCGTCCTATAAATCTAGGTTCTTGTGAGTCTTAACTTTCTAGGTTCTAACCATGGTTACCGGGAACTCTACTTCTCGTCCCACGTCCCGAATCGCTCGTCCCGGAATCGGGGTCGTTTGCATCCCAGTTCTCCTGGGAACGCGATCCAATTCCCCAAAAACATCGTCTCAGATTTTTTTTTTTTTAAAAAGAAGGTAGAATCTGATCTTTCGGTCGCGCCGTCGGTTAATCGAATATCATCTTGGTCCTTTTTCGGATTTTGCTGAAGTTGAGAACATATCAATCTTTGTCGAACCAATATTGAATTGAAGTGGAAAGCTTTTGAATCTTGGTTGGAATTGAAGTCGCCGTTGGGATAAGGGAAGACTACATAAATAGGGAAAAAGTCGGAATTGCTAAGGAGAGGAGAATTTGGACTTTGGAGAAAGAGTTGTGGATATAAAAGAAGAAGGGTTTCCATGGTCGTGGAGCGAACGATGCAGAGTGTTAATGAATGGGACTCCGCATACAAAATTAAACCCACATATTTTCATACTCAATATATTTACACACACCCATTAAATGTAGAACACTTTTAAAGATGGGTATGCTTAAAGATTTTAAGAGTGTAAGCATCAACTTTTTCACACACACACACACACACACACACACACACACACATACTCCCTCCGTCCCATGTGAATGGGCACTAACTTTATGGGTGTGGGAATTAAGGAAAAGTAGGAGAGGGGAATAGGTGGAGGAGGTGTTTGTGAGTATGAAGAATTAAATAGAAGTGAGAATGAGTGGAGGAATAGTTAGGAGAGAGAATGTTGTGAGTGTAAAAGTGAAGTAGGAGAGAGAATGAGTGGGTGGAATAGTGAATATTTGTTTCCATTTTGGGCACTGTCCATTCACGTGAGACGTCCCAAAAAGGAAATAAGTGTCCATTCACGTGAGACGGAGGGAGTATATATATAGCGTACCACGTTCCCAACTGGCGTACCGACTAATCCTACCCCTATCGTACCCAAATTTTTAAAAGTCTCGTTTCTCGTTCCCGTCCCGCGTCCCACATTCCTGGTAAACACCCCTGAACGGGATTCTGAATCCAAAAGTGATTCTAAGCCTCCAAAATGCAATATTCTGTATAATTTGCTTGATATGCTTTTGTTGACTCAATTAGCATCTAGCACTGCTCGCTGGAACTTTTGTGAGTTTCCTGTGTTTTCCTTACTTGGAATGAAGGTTAGTCTGTCTATGAAGTCTGGCATTTATTGCTGTTTGTTTTGTCTTTCAGAGAACTTGCTCATGACGGCGGACTACAAATCTGTTAAACTTGCTGATTTTGGGTTGGCAAGAGAAGAATCGTTAACAGAGATGATGACTGCTGAAACAGGAACATATCGCTGGATGGCGCCAGAGGTAACTCTAGTTAACAGTTCAATCAATCCCATACTTTAATTATCTTCTCCTGAACCAAATAAAATAAAATATTGGCTCTGTTTCTTGACTTTTTCTCGTGGAAAAACATTTTATTTATTTATTTTAGTGAGGGTCCGTTTCGTGTTGCAGCTTTACAGTACAGTGACACTGAGACAGGGAGAGAAGAAGCATTACAACCATAAGGTGGATGCATACAGCTTTGCCATTGTCTTGTGGGAGCTCATACATAACAAGTTACCATTTGAAGGCATGTCAAATCTTCAAGCTGCATATGCAGCTGCTTTCAAGGTAACTCTCTTGTTACTAGTCTCTTGATACTAGTCTCCACATCTTATATATGAGGATCCGAGGCCTATGCAGTCGGACTGTATGGCCGTCCGACTTGTATAGTACATGAGTTACATCTTATAATAACATGGGTTACATTTTATCGACGTGAGATAACATTTATAGTAGCACGAGTTAAACTCATCATTTAGTATAGTAAGGTTTGTCGGACTGTATTGCAATTCGACTGGACATACCCCAGAATCTTATATAAGATGTCCATTTCAAACAATAAAGATCTGGAGGAAAAAAAAAATTTAAACTTAAAAGTCAAAAGCTTCTGTAGTCAATGTTTTTGTGCCTAAAGTATGGTCCTTTTGCTGCATTATAAACCCCTTTTGTCAAACTTTGACATTATTTAACAGCTCATTCTTTTTAAATTTGTTGAAAAGAATCCAAAATAGTTGAGCTAAGTCCATGATGTCGTTTTTTCTTCTACAGAATGTGAGGCCCAGTGCTGAAGACCTTCCTGAGGATTTGGCTTTGATCGTGACCTCTTGTTGGAAGGAGGACCCAAATTCTAGGCCCAACTTCAGTCAAATAATACAGATGCTTCTGCATTATCTTTCCACCAATTCACCGCCAGAGCCCACCGTTATGTCGCCTCGAATATTAACTTCATCCAAGAACACAGTTTTCCCTCCTGAATCTCCGGGTACAAGCACATTGATAGGCAGGAGCAACGACGAGTCTGGTGAAACCCCAAAAAGGCCCATGGAAAACAGTCCAAGAGGCTTCTTCTCATGCTTTAACCAATGCATTTGATCAAGCTACAGTTTCATAAGTCTTTATACTACTCCTTCCATCCCATAATAACTGTCGCAGTTGAATTGTCAATATTTTTAAGGAATGTGCTTTACTTGTTTGTACATTGCTTGTACAATGGTAATATTGCACTAAAACTATTTTCTTATTTGGAAACGTGACATTTATTCTGGGAAGACGGACAAAAAAAAGGAGAGTGCGATATTTATTATGGGTCGGAGGGGGTATATAAGACCCGAAAAGAGATAAGAACAAAAAGAAGTTGTATTAGATTGTTTTGATGGGATCAGGAGTAAAATCTTTATTACTATGATTTTTAACTTTGTTTAACATTTGTTGTTTTGACATAGATGATGGGTTGAGGTTGGGTAATAGAGAATGTCAATGTAGAGGTTGTGAAGGTTGCTGGGATGTGTAGTACTTGTAAAATAAGGTCCATCCAAAGGCCTTTACCTCCAGTTATATTAATGTATCAATAAATTTATCCTTCTTAGCAATTTTCCACTGGAGTACTTAGTTTCTGAGGTATTGTTTTCTAGTTATGCTTTATAAATCAATCTAAAAGATTTACTCCATTTTGCAACTGAACATCAGAATTCGAGCAGTTGCTCTAACGATTCTGCTGCCTGCGATGTGTGGCTGCGATTCAGCTGTCTCCAACTTTCTGGGATGTGTGGTTGAGACGAGTTGTGTTGTTGTGGCACACAAAGCACCTTTTCATCTGGACCGTTCATCTAACTAGATATGTGGTTGAGATGAATTAGGTTAATATCTTAATATTTGTTAGTTTCGTTAGTGATCTCGTTAGATTTGTTAGCGATAGTTAGATTGGTTGGTTTTTATAAGTTTCTACCAAATAATATAATTCTAATAATAATAATTTAAATTATTAAAAGTTAGATGACTTAGTTTTTTTAAATGAATAGATTTAAGTTAATAAGTACTCCCTCCGTCCCACGTTAGTTGAGACTTCTTTCTCTTTTGGGCCGTCCCACGTTAGTTGAGACTGCCCAAAATGGCAAAAATTTTAATATTTTATATTCACCCTACCTCATCCACTCATTCTCTCTCTTCATTTTCCACCATACAATTTATTCAACTAACCTACTATTAACTCCACTCATTCTCTCTCTTCATTTTCTACCACACATTTTCATTATCTTATTCATTTTCCTTAATTGGTGTGCCCAAAAAGTTAGTCTCAACTAACGTGGGACGGAGGGAGTAATAGACAATTTTTTTATTTTTCATTAATATATAAATATTAAACTAATTAAAATGATTAAAAGTTAAGTAATTATATAAATTATAAGTCTTAATTTAAAGTTGTTACTAATGTTAAATTATATATTGAAACATAACATTTTACATCAAATGTTTTTTGGTTTAAAAAATTAATTATTTTGTTTAAAAATCATTAAGTTAAATTTAAAATAATAAATTATGTATGATAAAGTGCCGGTGCATGTGTAACAAAATGCCAGTGAAAAAAGTGCCAGTACCAATTTAACAAAGTGCCAGTGTAAACTGGCACTGGCACTGGCACTTTGTTAAACTGGCACTGACACTTTTTACACGGGCACTTTTATATACATGAACTGTCACTCTTAACACTGGCACTCTGTTACACTAACACTGGCACTTTGTTACACTAACATTTTTGCTGGCTCTCAAAAATACAAGCACTGGCATTCAAAAACACATGCACTGGCATTCAAAAACACATGCACTGGCACTCAAAAATACTGATAATAATTTTTGCTGGCTCTCAAAAACAAAAGCACTGGCACTCATAAACACACGGACTGGCACTCCAAAACACATGGACTGGCACTCCAAAACACATACACTGGCATCTAATTACCCAGTCCCCTGCACACTATTCTACACCTTGCTGGCACTCACCATTAACCTTGCTGGCACTCTACCAATTGATATCTGGCACTCTACCAATTGATATTCAAAACCTAAAACCCACAAAATAAGTTCTAATTTAGATCAAGAAAAGAGAAGGGTAATCAGAAACAAATAAATTGAACAGAATCCACGAATTTATTATCATGAGTCATTTAACCCTCACCATCACTTTGCATCCGCTCCTGATTCCAGGTTAGGGTTTAAATCTTGCTTTAATTTCTTCCATGTCCGTTAATTTCCGCTGTATGTTATTATGAACTACTAATTCATCAACTGAGGATGTAAACCTCTGTACATAAGTTTATTCATGGTTCTTGAAGCTTCAGCATCATCGTGTGAATTTTTCGCCCCCAAATTTGAAAATTTCACCGATTTTGCAATGCTCTCATTAGATAATTGTCGAATATATTCACCCAATTTGCTAGTCAAACTGTATTTGTATCGCTTGAGCGCCATTGTTGGTGATCGAGAGAATTGGTTGTTTGCTGTTGAGCTCTGATTTTTTCCCAATTTAAGAAGACGCAGGCGACGGGTTAACGTAATTTTAAAACACGTTTTTTTATAAGCTTATGAAAAAACGCATTTTTTACAAGTTTTTGGCTATAGTAAATCAAAATTTGCCGTTTGATGTTCTTACTAATTTGGAATTATAATGTATATTGAATTACTTTGTAATAATTATATTTTAACGATCACAAAATTGTTTTAAATAATAGATAACATATTAAATATTAATTTTACAAGAGTTGGTCTCACAAAAAACGCGTTTTTTCTGGCACTTAGGAAAAACGTGTTTTGTTTTACCCGTTTGTGCCAGTACCAGTTTAACAAAGTGCCAGTGTGACAAAGTGCCAGTGCATGTGTAACAAAGTGCCAGTGTAAAAAAGTGCCAGTACCAGTTTAACAAAGTGCCAGTGTAAACAAAGTGCCAGTGCATGTGTAACAAAGTGCCAGTGTAAAAAGTGCCAGTACCATTTTAACAAAGTGCCAGTGTAAACAAAGTTCCAGTGCATGTGTAACAAAGTGCCAGTGTAAAAAGTGCCAGTGCCAGTTTAACAAAGTGTCAGTACACTAACACTGACACTTTTTTAAACTGACACTGGCGCTTTTTACACTGACACTTTTATATACATGCTTGTCACTCTTCACACTGGCACTCTTTTACACTAACACTGCACTTTGTTGAATGAATTTTATTGTGTTAACCTTTCGTTGAAATGCTTCGATTGATCCGTCATTCAGGTCATCTCCTCATAAACTCAAGGAGATCACGTAATGACTTACTGGGCATCTTTCGATCATTCCTTCATTCTTATTTTTCCTCCAGGTATGGGAATAAGAAGGGAAGATCGCTGTAGGAAGGAAGGCGACAATTGAGGAGTCATAAGAAATTTATCGACGAATCGCGAATTTTAGTTTTACTTTAATAAAGCTAGTAGGTTATACTAGTCGTTACATTTGATACTTCCGCACTTATGTAACGTTGAATATTTAGGTTACCGTTGGATTTGAATATTTGAATTTTAAGTATCCGTTGGGACCCTATTTTGGGTATTTATTCATATTATTTATTTAAAGGAAATTCGAGGTCGTTACAGTTGGTATCAGAGCAATGGTTTTAGGTCTTATGGGAAGCAATGGTTTTAGGTCTTATGGGAAGAATACATGTAGCTTTAGGAAACCTTAGTTCTAAGAATTTACTTGAATGAAGGTAACCCTGAACTTAGATTTAAGTCATGCCTTGCTCTAGGATTATTATGTGAGTGAGGTAGGCTAAGTGGAAAAGTTAAAAGTATAACTTACTTGCATGCTTGAATGAATGAGAGTATATTTATTTAAGTATGATCTATATATTCAGAAAGGTATACTAATGAAAAACTACATTGTGGATAGGAAATGGCAAGAAGACCAAGGAAATCCGTAAGGAGTAGGGCTTTGAAGATGGAGACACTCTTATCCTAAGAGCAAGAAAGGACTAGGATTCTCATGCTGGAAGTAGAGCAAGAAAGGCAAAGGGCCACAATAGCTGAGGAGGGATGGTTCAAAATGTTTAATGAATTGGCCGATCAAATACAAGAGACCGAAAAGACTGAAAAAGAATTAGCAAGGACTGTCGAAAGAGTAGCCATGTGGAGGCAAGATTCTAGAGAACAAGAAGATGGATGGCTTAGAGCTTCTAACGAACTATTAAAAGAAAGAGCAAGGGCAGCTAAGGCTCAAAGAGATTTTGATAGACTTGAAGAAAGGTATCAAAGACTCTCCCTAGATTATGAGAGAGCACATACTGAGGTACATGTGATGCTCGACCAGCTTAGACGTGCTAATGAGCAAATTGATCAGCTACAACAGCAACTTGAGGAAGCTAGAGCTGCTATACCTCAAGAACATGTGGACGATAATCTTGAAGATCCAAGTGAGGCTGCGTGGGATAGTGCAAATGAAGAGCAAGTAGAGACAGACCCCAATTCAGAAGAGGGCGAAATGGATCAAGTGATTCCTGCCAATGGGGCAGCACCAGCGGCTTAGATTAAGCTAGTTACCCAGTTTTTATTTACGTTTTCTAGACTAGAATTTTAGAGATGTTTTATTTTATTAGTTGTTTTTGGTGAAGAACCAAGGATTGAATTTTAGTTCTAGTTATGAAAGTTTGTTGATTATGTGCTACGTGAATCAATTTTGTGGCATAGACTAGGTCAAGTAGAATGACCAAAGGAACTTTATACTAGTCAATGATAGGCTAGTACAACAAGTAAGTTAAAATCTTTTGAGACAGACTCAATGAGATAATCATCCAAGTAACAAACCTGTAAGAAGTTATATTTTCCCTAACTATAATGTCCCAAAGGGGAAAAGTTACTAAATCTAGAAAGTTACTAAATTTAGAAAGTTACTATTTTAGGAAAATACCTAAGATAGAAAGTATAAGAGCTACTATTTTAGGAAAGTGCCTAAAATAGAAAGAATAGAAGTTATTTTATGAAAGTTCCAAAAATAGAAAGCATAGAAATTACTATTTTAGGAAAGTACCTAAAATAGAAAGTATAGAAATTACTATTTTAGGAGAATGCCTAAAATAGAAAGTATATAAATTACTATTTTAGGAGAATGCCTAAAATAGGAAGTATAGAAGTTACTATTTTAGGAAAGTGGCCTAAAATAGAAAGCTTAGTTAATCAAAGCTAAGGAGTCAAAAACAACTCGTAGGTTAACAAGCAAAACTATCCAAACATCCTTAGAAGCGAAAAATACCTAAGGACTGTATAGCTGTTTTTATTAAACTTTCGTAATAATGCGTGAGTAATAGCGTATAGTATGCAAGACACTGATATGTCCTTTTCCACTTATTTCTTTTCAAGATGTCAAGAAATATCGGACGTGGTGGGAACAAGAACGACGATGAGGGCGATAGGCAAGTACAAGATCCTGCCATGGCAACACTGCAAAACGCTTAATCAGACCATTGCTGGTATTGGTCAGGTAGTGAACGGGCTAGCTCAGGGACGGCCGGCGGCTCAGATACAGTTAAGGGACCCTCTAGAGTTGTTTCAGAGGAGAAACCCGGATTCATTTTCTGGTACGGCTAAGGAGAAACCAGAAGATTGGCTTAAAGGGCTCGAAGTGATATTTGAGACTTTGAATTGCACCACGGAACAGAAAGTGACTTTCACCACTTTCATGCTGTAAGGGAAGGCGAGATCATGGTGGGAAAGTGAGAAAAGGGCTGCTACTGCTAGAGGAGTGGTAGACCACACTTGGGAGACGTTCAAAACGGTCTTCAATGAAAAATATTTTCCTGAAAGTGTCAAAAATGCCAAGGTGGCGGAATTTATGATGTTGACTCAAGGGAACTTGTCAGTGGATGAGTACTGCGAGAAATTCACGGACTTAATGGAGTTCGCCCCAACGTTCTTCGACAATGAAGAACATAAGGCGAGAAAGTTTGAAGCTGGTTTGAGTGACCGAATCAGATATAGGATTACACCACTACTACTGAAGACCTACTCAGACGTGCTTGATCGTGCCAAGGTAGTGGAAAGAGAAGCTAATAATTATCGCAGCAAAAGAGAAGAAAAGGGCAAGCATGCCAGCAAAGATGGAAATGAATCCAAAGGTTCCACTGGAAGTGGGAACAAAGATGTTAACTACAAGAGAAAGGCTGTAGATGATGGCAAGGGCAATAAAAAGTATCCTAACAAGAATGTGGGGAACAAGAAAGATGGTAACAAGACAGAAAACCAAGGGCAAGGAGCAGTCGAAAAGTGCACTATATGTGATAGGAATCATAAGGCTGTGGATTGCTGGTATAAAGACAAGAAGTGCTACACATGCGATAAAGTGGGACACCCAAAGTGGAAATGCCCAAAAGAAAAGAAGGATGATCAAGCTCAAGGAGCAAGGACCAACAACAACAATGGTGGTCGTGGACGTGTGTACACCATGACAGCCAAGCAAGCTAGTGCTACAAATGATTTGGTAGCAGGTACACTTCAACTTTATGCTAAGAATGTATATGCTTTAGTGGATACTGGCGCTACGCATTCTGTGATTAGTAACTGCTTAGCAAGTAAAATTAAGCTGAAACCTGAGGCATTAGGAATACCTCTAGTGATAGACACTCCAACGAAGGAAGCAATACCTATCACATCTATTTATAGAAATTGTCCTTTAGATATAGGGGCAAGGAACTATTAGTTGATTTCATCGGCCTAGAAATGGATGATTTTGACGTTATACTGGGAATGGATTGGTTGGCGGTGAATCGTGCTAACGTAGACTGCTACAAGAAAGAGGTTACTTTCCAAGGAGAAGATGGGGAGGAATATCGTTTCTTAGGGACGAAGCCCAGGAATCGAACAAACCTAATTTCCGTAATGAAGGCTAGGAAACTACTGAGAAAAGGATGCGAAGGGTTTCTAGCGCATATTGGGGAAACAAACTGAAATTACCTGGGATTTCGCGCGGACGCGAAACGCGGTTGTCTTTCGCGGATGGTTGGTGTCTGAGAACGATTTGACTTGAACTGTATTTGAAAAGGCGCCCATGGGGCGGAACCTGTTCTTCGCACATTTATTCTGTGATCACCTTCTGTTATTTTCGGCAAATAAGGAAGTAGGTTAATCAAAAATAAATAATATGAAACATGCATAAAAAATTGAACGGGTCAAAAATTAAGCCTATATGCACTGATATTTAATTGCACTGTAGCACGATCTCGGGGCGGAAGGGATATTGGCTTTGGTTGAATGAAACTAAGGGTAGCACGCAGATTCATAAGGCATGAACAGGGTGTTGTTTGGAATTGCTTCCAATTTAGGAGCAGCTGGCTGCAGAGTTGACCAGGTCAACTGTAAGGGGAGTCCGGCCGGACTGAGAGTGAATTTCCAGAGTCTTTTAAATTGCAGTTTCAGCTTTGCAATTTGTTAAGAACTGCGCATTCACCTCTGATCAGTTAGCTGAATTCTCTTAAGTTTCTAAGGTTTCCTTCGTTTTCTGTCATGGCTCCCTTTCCTAAGCTATCGTCTCGGATGCAAGAGCGATGCCTGGAAAATTTTCAGTCGTGGGTACGGAACCACACGAGGCAGAACAAAGGGTTTTTCGAAGGCTGTTACAGAATGAAATCTGTTTGGGCTTTGAAGGAGCTCATGCCAGATTGGGATCTTTTGAGAGCAGCGGCTCATTTCTGGGATGTACGGAGGAATGTGTACAACTTTTCGTACAACGAAATCACTCCTACGTTCAAAGATTTCCGGGCCATTCTAGGAGGACCTGAGACTAATGCCTAGTTCTTCCGTGTGCTGGTGGCATGGCCACTGTTGAGAAGCTAGTGTCTTTGATTGGTATCTCGGCTGGAGAAGCATACGGGATGCTGATACTGAATACTGATTATGTTGACATTCGGGACTGCCCGATAGATTTGCCGGAGCTGAGGGGAGCGTCTTTGCATGGGACGCGTTTGCTCTGTGCGCGATCGCCACTCTGTTCACGTTCACGTCCCTAGGTGTGTGCCATCACAGTGTACTGGACTTGGTGAGGCAGTGTCGGAGCGGGGGAGACATCGTGCCGTTGGTCTTGGGCGAGACGTTCCTGGGCATAGGTCGGATGGCGACCGGTAGCCGATATATGTGGGGAGGGAGTCCCGCTATGCTTACCATGTGGTTAAGGGAGAGGCTGCAGATGATGCCTGAGGTGCCAATGTCTTATGACGCTTGGTCCTTCTCTCGACGTCCTCTGGTGATAGGGGGAAATCAGGCTGAGCTGGAGCTCTGGATGGCCAGACTCCGCACGCATCACTTGCGATGGTGTAAGTGCTCCAATTTGAGTTGTTAGTATTTTCGTTAGAAAATTAACGAAAGTCTTAACATTCCTAACATTTCTAACAATTCCTAACTTTTCTAACAAAGCAAGGGTAGATTAGGCATTGCTATTTAAAGATAAACCAAGAAAAGAATCTCAAAAAGCAAAAGAATTGTAAAAAAAACCCGAATTGGCAAGCTGAAAAACACAGCCAGTTTGAATTTTTGAATAATATTCTTCTTGTCCAAAGCCTGGAGCAGCATTTAATGAACCAGGCATGCTTACAGACAGATCCGCGCGGATCCTTTTTCTCCTCACAGTGGCCTATAAATTGAACCCTCCTCTCTCAGTTTACACAACACAATTCACTCACAAGAACAAAGACTGGTGAAAAATAGAGAGAAAACAGTGGGAATCCTTAGATTGCCACCATTTTCTCTTGAATCTTTCCCAAATCCCACTCACTCCAAATACTCTCAAATCACTCCCATTCATACACAAGCCCAAGCTTCAATCACCCCTTAAGAGGAGGATTAGAGAGAAAACATAGAGGACTTAATTGTTATCTACTTGTTTTCTCTTTGACCAACTCTAATCACAAGCCCTAAACACATTCAAACCCTAAACACATTCAAACCAAGCCTTGAATCCATTCAAACACAAACACAAGGGAAGATAGGTATAACCTCCCTCTCCCTACCCTAAATCTCTCTCATCCATGCATGCACTTCCAAACTCCAAAATGTAGTTTGTTCATCTTCTTGCTCTAGATCCAAGAGGATCACCATGGAAGTTCATCTCCATGGATGATCCTCTACAAGGATCAACATTACTTTCAAAGTGTATTTACTTACTTGCAAACACATTTTCAAACCCTAAAAATCATTTTCATACACAAAATCTTTCTTTCAAATTATCTTTCAAAGGTCAGTTCACCAGTCTCTGGAAACCCAGATTTCACATCTGAGATTTCCAGAAGGTTTTGGTCTATCAAATCATCTCCAAATGAAAAATCCTTTTTCAGAAACATTATTTAAGGCGTTTTGAACAACTTTTATTCTGTGACTTTCCCCAGATTCTGAGATTTTAAAGCTCTTAAATCCATTTTAAAATCAAGTGTCCACTGCCTTTTTCATTCTGGCAGAATTGATTTTCAACTTCAAAAGGTCTTTTGAGTACCAAAACTCAACCCTAAAATCATACCAAAAATCATGGGATTTGTACAAAGTCTTAAAAAGAGTCCTCAATTTTCACTTTTCAGTTTGAACTTATTTTGGCCAAAAAACACACACATACACACACACACAAATGGTTTTTTAATGCTTGGAAGACTCGTTTTACGAGGCACTTCGGGTGAACACTAACGTTCTTCCCGGAGCGTAACGTGACCTCCGAACCCAAATCTCTCATTTCGGGCATTTTTCAAAGTTTTGGCCCTTAAAATAAAAATGGCGTGGCGACTCCATTTGATTTAAAAAATCGGATACATTACAGTGGCGACTCTGCTGGGGACTAAACAAGCTTTATCCTAAAAAAAAATGATATTTGGTATATTGGTGGAAACCATTAAACTTCCCGTTATCGCCTCCTAACACGAGTCGGGGATAAATTGTGGTTTAACAATCCTACGTACCGGTATCATTGTTTTCAAAAAAAAAAAAGAGCTTTTGAGGGTCAAGCTTCCGTCCCGGCATTTAAAATCATTTGTTGTGTGTGTGTTGATTTTCACATTTTCGTGTTGTTTTGGTCGCCTCGGAAAAGTCAAAATTTTGACTATCGGATCTGTCTCTTTGAATTTTGAATTATGTGTTATTTGCTTTCAAAAAAAAAAATTTCAAAAAAAATTTCCAAAAAAAAAAAAAATCAAAAAAAAAAAAATTAAAAAAAAAAAAAATATTTTCAAAACAAAAGAGAAAATTTTCGAAAAAAAAAATCATGCATCATACTTTTTAAGACACATGAAAAATTTCTATTTTTCTCAGAAAAAGAAGATAGACTGCTTGCACACTACGCGCACTTGGCCTTACACTGCACACTACGTCCCTAACCCGGGGAAATCCCTGTAGCCGCCCGTTTGGTCTTATTACGCCTCTCGGTGCAAGCACGGAACTACCCAAACATCCCATGGAGCCTCGTGTCGACCATGCACTTGTCCGTGACACACTTTGTTTGAGACCCGGTTGGTTTTTAGTCCGGGTCTGTGTCATGCCCTGTCTGTGTATAGACCTTTCCTTTCAAGCCTTAGTCGGCATACCAGGTCAATATCTTTCGGGACCCTAATCAGTCGAAGTCCTGCCGGTTTTCCGTCACGGGCTTTGACCAGATATTGACTGGCGCCTTGACTTTGACTCTGACTGACACAAATTATACACTGACTCCCAGCATGACACTGAGTCATCAAGGATTAATGATTATTCTATGCCTAATTACGACCTAATTGACGACAAGTCAAGATCAATCGTGGACGTTTATCAGTCCGAATCATGCCAACTTTTTGTCGAGCCCTCGGACATGATCTTGACTTTGACGTCAGCTTTGTCAGTAATTTACATCGAATGCTCGTTAAGACTCGATTACCCGCCAGACTTTTAGGATCGTTTTTCTTTCGGTCGGTGGGACCCGCTTGCCCTATAGGACCCTCGCCCGGGGCTGTCCACCCTGGGAGGTCGAAATACAGGTGGAATACGAGGGGCTTATAGACGTAGTGATGGGGCCCACTGATCCAGGATCCAGATTAGTTTGCGAAAAAGAAGAGCAATCTTTTCCAACCGATTAGGTTTAATAAAACGTGTTTTAAGTAAATTTAAACGAATAATAGCATGTTGCATGAGCCCTAAGCCCAAACACCAACCTGTTCCGCTTTCCCGAGTCTGAACCACACCATTTTGTGCCTTCCATAGTAAGCAAAGTTTGGATCAAGGCTCCGGGTCATCATTTGCTCACTTTCGGGCCATTCCGGAGTCGATACTTCATCAGCTTCCTCCTTCGCTTCACTCAAAGTTTCGTAATGGCCAACTCGTAGGAGAACCGTGGGGACGTACAACTCCGCACCCCGAAAATCCGCAAAATGCCGAGCAAAGGAATCGATGTTGGAACGTATAAGACAACATCAAGAGGCTCGCATCGCCGCTTATTGGAAGGTATCGAAACCGTGGGCTAGCAATTGTTCGCAACCCTAATGGAACCTTTACTGATGCGAAGATTGGAACTAATTACCCTCCCGGCATGCCAACTACCGTCAAAAGCCCCGTTCCCTTTCGTGTGGAACTACTAATGGGCTAAGCATCCCCACCCTATCATTCGCCGTCCTTGGCCTCATTGTATCAATACTCCTCGACAACCGATATTGGTCAACTTCCCCCGCGCCTCTCGGTTTTCACCTTTGGGTTTCAATCGCCGTTTCGCCCCGCCACTTGGAATGGGCCGCCGCTACTCCAAAACCCCGCTCCGGCCCGGCCATCGCCCGGAATTGGTCATTCAAGACATCTCAGCCCCTACAAACTCGATACTCCTCAACAGCCCGATCTAGGTCAACCCGCCCCGATGCCTCTCGTGTCTCACCACCAGATTGAATCAGCTGGCTTTCGCCCCACCTTGGAAGGGGTTTACTACTTCACAACATCACCGGTTCGGGCCATCATCTCTAAGGGGCCGCTTACTACTTCACAACATTAGTCCGGTTCGGTCATCATCTCGGAATGGGCCGCTCGCGACTTCTCAAGCCCAAATAGCTGACATGGCTCCACAAGCCATTTTGGGTCGGCCGCTTCTCGTGCTCCATGGATCAAGGGGGCCGCCTTGCTTCCTCCAATTCTCAAAGCAAACTTGCCCCTATGATACCGCAAAATCACATGGGCCACCGTGCTTTTATCACCACTTCATCCTCACCATATCCTCCAAGCTCTACCCCGCCCTCCGGTTGGGAAGTCCGACAAGGTCAAATGCTCCTCATCAAATTCTCCACCCGACCGTTACGCAAGCCGCTCCCGCTCATCAAGTACAAGTATGCACATTACCCTTGTAGTCACGTTCCTCGCCGTGGTCAAGACACGTTCAGCCTACTGTTACGATGCCTCAAACCTCATGTCTTCGCAGCCTTTTGGATCCGCACTCACCGCTCCTCGGTATCCAACCATTACGAGCCATATATCCTCATCTTCGGCAACCGCTGTGCCTTATGAAGAGGGTTACTGGTCACACTTTTAATGCTCAGACTGTCATTCCTCCCACCAGAGTACTTCCTACTGTGGTTTCGTTTGCTAATGCCAATCTTGTGGCGGGGTCGTGCAGTCCTAGTGTTCCTATTGACTCGTCCAATGGATTATTGAAAGAACCAATTAAGAAGGTACAAGAAAAGCCTAGCAACGAGAGTATCGACGCTTGCTCGACTCAGGCCATCTCACCATACCAATCTTGTGTATCTGACACGAATGAGTTTTACAAAAGGTCAAATCTCGACGATTACATCGATGATTACATCAAAAGGGTTCGTGCACGGGGAAACACTACGAGTCTGAACATGTCTCACCGCTATAAACCTTACCCTTCCAACACGGCTGCAACATCCATCAAAGGAAAGAAGGCATTGCGTACAAATGACAGCATCCAAAAGCAACCAAGAAATGGTGGTCCTTTAAGGCAACGAGAACATTTTGATGATTTTGGGATGCCCATGGGCTTAATTTTCAAGGGTTTAGTAAAGGAAGGCCTTTTGGAGCCTCTCAGGGACTACCATCCAAGGAGCTCAAATGCACCCCTCGACATGAGTAAGCACTGCGCCTTCCATGATCATTTTGGCCACACGACCGACGACTGCACAATCTTGAAGAGAGCGGTTCAAGGGTTAATCGAAGCGGGCAAGCTTGAGCACCCCAATGGACCAAAACCGGTAAACCCTATTCAGAATGGTGACCCATTCAATGACCAAATCTCGAATCAAAGAGCACTGAGAGTTTATTCTCCCCCAAAGGAGAAACCCCATCCCGAGGATTTGGGTGTTCCCTTAAGCAAAGTTTTAAATAGCTTGCTAAAGCAGGGTCTCCTCGAACCCATGAGAAACTATCAGCCCAAGGATCCCAAAATCCCTTTGGACACCACTAAGCATTGTGCTTTCCACCAGTATCACGGTCATATAACCGACAACTGCACAGGTTTGAGAAAGGCAATTCAGGGGTTAATTAAGAAGGGCAAACTCGAGCACCTCAGTGATCTCAACCCTGCCAATGATCATTTCCCAAACAACACGAGTGTAAACATGATTGGGTTTTATGATTCAAGCTCCAAGCCAGATGATTTAGTCGCAACAAATGTGGAGAATGGCTGGTTTGACTGCAACAAGCATGTGACCATGGCAAAGCCGAATTCGGTGGAATGCTTTGAACTCTCGCCCTCCGATAAGTTCACGACTGACGCCAAGATGATAACAATCTAATGGCAGAAAAGGCAACCGTCAGGGCCTGTGAGTGAGGAATTCCTGAGGTTACCAAAGGCGAGCATAGTCTGTCATAGCTTCATGAGGAATTTGCTTCCAATGGTGAAGGCTAGAGACGTGGTCCAACAACAAAGAGTAGCTAGACTAGGGGCTACCCATCCTTTAATATTAAAACAGTCTTTTAGTCAACCTTCGTAGGTTCTAGTATTTTCTTCGTTCAATCAAGTCCTCCTTGGACATTGTAGTTAATCTTAAATTTTCAATAAAAGAGTCTTTTTCTTTTCTTGCTAGACTTGAGACAGTATTTGCACACCTACATTACATTTAATGAAATGGGTTTATTTTAAATGATCACTCGCATTGCCCAACAAATAATCTCTGGAAATGATTAAGATTTTAATTAATTGGTGCGAGAAAGTCAACTAATGCCCTCCCTATACACTTTCCTTACCTCACAAAGGCCTCCATCAAGCCATACACTTTCCAAAACATGTCCCCATCATCACCTTGACCAAGTCAACGACGGCAGCAGCATCAAAGAACAACAAAAGGTCACTCAGCATAGGAAGATTGACCCCATGTCGACAAAAAATCGGGGGCTTACCTTCGCCTCACGTGCGTCAAGAATGTTCGAGCAGAGGCTTGCCTTCGTCCTCAAGTGCTTAAAAAAAAAGAGCTCAAGCAAAAGCTTCAAATAAAAAAAAAGCAAAAGCTTAAAAAAAAAAATGGGGCCAAGGACCCAGCACCGCCGATCAGAGGCTTGACATATGGGAAAATTAAAGCCCGAAGAACGGAAGTTGTCGACAACAAGGGAGCAGTTAAAGCAACGGCAAAAACACATCATAAGCCCTTAAGCTGAATTCAAAATCTTTCTTCCCCAATGAAGGATGATGATCAAGAAGTAATGAAATCACGGAAAAAGCCGTCAAAAAATGACTTGTCAAGGAACATCTGAAGGCCCGTACCTTATCATCCAAATTTCCTATCCGAGCCTTTTCACCAAAAGTATCACAAATGTTCATACCCCCTTTCCCAAAGCCAAACACAGTTCAAGCCCGAACTACGGTGACCTGAGCTCCTTATATTAAGGGGAACGTAGGCAACCAGAAATGGTCCGGTCATAAACATATCCAAATCCCCAGAAAATTCGGTCTCATCAATGGCCTCTCCTATACACAATCTTTCTTCACAATTCGCCAACTTTACCCTTGGTATTGGTCGACTTTCTCCTCATGATTAATCAAAATGTTTGTTCATATCGAGATTAGGGGTGTGAGTAACCCGAATATTAATAAAGGGTTTTAAGCAATCTTGTGATCATTTTGAATAAAACATGTTTTCAGATGTCTCGACAAGTCTTCTTTTTCCACATTATAGGAAAAATAGAGCTAAACACTAATTTTCTGTCAGCAGGGGCTTCCATACACTTTTACAAACCTTTCTACACGTATGCTCTCTCAAAAGAGTCAAACCCAAAGAGAGTTCTTTTGTGCCTTCATCAAATGAGGCCATCAAATAATACAAATCGGGGATTCGTCCCCACTTTTTTAAAAATACGCCCCCGCAGGTATACATTCCTAAATTGTCTTTCTTTTACATTTTCTTCCGGTTGACTAATTGACTAAAGAAAATAATAAAGTAAATATAGAAGGATGGGTTGCCTCTTTTGCTACATGACAATTCAATTTGCATTAGATCTGCACTGTACTCTTTAAGGGAGGACTTTCGTCAAGCCATTTCTTTAGAGTGGGGCTTCTCTAGTCACGCCAGGTCCACGTTGTTTCTTCACTTTGCTACAAGATGGGTTGGGTCTTTGTTTAGACTCATTTCAGTATCAGTCTGCAATGCCTACCAGGTTTGTGTCAAATTCACAATCATGAGACAAAGGCTCTACCAAGTCACTTCTTCAAAATCAAGACTTCGCAAACACATCTCTTCAGACCAAGGCCTTGCCAAGCAAAGTGAGATTTGATCGCCATGTTGGTCATGGGTTTGTCAAGCACAGTTCTTTGATGTCCAAGGATGAGGAAGGAATTTTAACCAGGGCCGGAGATTCATCATATTTCTATGGCTAATATTGGAATCCGAGTCCATAAAACTCCTTGTGCCAATCAGAATGAGGTTTCGATGTTCATCCTTGGAAGGTGTCAGGAATTTTGGTTTGACGATTGCCCTCAACCCCGATGGGACTCTCACGGTAGAAGAGGAAGAGGATCCCCATCCTTATCTTGGCCAGACAGACTACCGCCGAATGCCACCACCTTCCTCACATGGAACCTCCACCGGGCCACACTCTTCTCAACTCCGCGAATCGGCCATCCTTTCATCGGTCCGGTATACATTCATAGTTCGGGCCTGGGACGCCGTTTGGGGAAACAAATTGAATTCAGCCCGATTTGGGCCAGCATGGTGTGCCTCAATACGCTTGGGGTCAGCTCGGTATGTCGCAGCTAGCTTGGTATGCCTCAGCCTCATGCATCGGCCGTGGGCTTCTCGCCATCAGCCGGTATGACTTCTCGCTGGGTTTGGGACGGCGGTCAACTATGGATCAGCTTGAACTTCTCACCCCCAGCTTGGAATGCCTCGACAGAACCCAGCTTCAAGACAGCCCCTCGCACCGCACAAGTCTCACAAGATCCCTTCATGACCGCCTTAACGATACAAAGCAAACCCCCAATCCCACTCTCGGTCGCCCAGACTACTCCAGGATGCCACCACCAGCCTCCTATGGTACTATCTCCTCGATCTTTGGGTCAGCCAGCTCCCCAACTACAGACCACTGGATCCATGCAGCCTGACGGGACGAATCAGTTCGCAGTTCCTCAGTAGGAACAAAATCAGTACGGAATGTCTTCTCATGGTTGGGGGTACCTTGGAATGCCACAGCAAATTGGGATCCCGTCTCAGTTCAGAAACGATCAAGCCGAACCTTCACAACAACAGTTTAGAGTGCCACAGCAACAGTTTGGGATGCCACCACAGTTTGGTTCGGGACAACAGAATGATGCTAGTTCAGCTGCTCCTAACACAGCTCCCACAAACCCATTCCTCACTCAGGGTCCAATGGGCCAACAGGCCCCTGTCCCAATCTCATCGGAATCACCAGGACCGCAGTACCCTCCCGGTTATACACCCTCGCCTCAGCCAGGCATGCAACCAGGGATAGCAACCCGCATCTAAGCCTCACTTCGGAAAACCGAGCTATCCGGCTACCTCAGGTCTGCCTCCACCTTCTCTGCCAATGGAAAGCCAACAGCAAGCCGCTGGGTTTTATCCCTTTGCCCAAGCTCCTACTTACACTCCCCAGGGTAATTTGGGCCAATGACAGGTTTTTACCTACGCCCCGGGATATGGTATCCCTTCCACCAGTGTGCCGCCAGTGGTAACTCCTCTCTCCAGCTCAGTCACTGGTTTGGACGCTATGGCCCCGCCACTGGACCCTCATTTGGCCTGGTTCATGGAACAGCATAAGGAATTGAAAGCGCAGATTGCTGAATTGACCGCTAAGAAGTCTGCCTTCCGGCCTACGGACCCGGACACCATTGTTCCCCTGCCCCACAAATTTGTGATGCCTAAATCTGGACTTCTCTGACGGGACTGCATGCTCGAAGACTCATCTGGACACATATGCCTTGGCAATGGAGGCCAAAGGGTGCACCAATCAGCAGTTGGCTGACTATTTCAGTCTCTCCTTGAAATCCAGTGCTTTAAAATGGTTCTTCCGCTTAAAACCCGAGGCCAGGGCTACATGGGACCAGATCACCAGTGCCTTTACAGAGAAGCATAAAGCTAATTTGGAGTGGGAAACAAATAGAGTTGACCTGCAGACAACAGTGCAGCGTTTCGAGGAGAATATCGGTGACTTTTACAAGCATTGAAACCTCAAGTTGAGTAAAATGACCAACCCTCCTTCTAATGAGGAACAATTGGACATCTTTCAATCATGCCTGGAAGCCTCATTTGAGAAAGCCCCTCAGTAACTTCCCCTATCCAGATCTGCATGCGACGGTCAGTTCTGGGGCTAAAGTTTGACCAACAGCAAGCCACTGCTCCTACTTATCGGTACCAAGCTTCTGCCCCTAACTCAGCTCCTGTCCTACCCCAAAAGGCAAGGAAGCAATTAATTATGCGGGCCAGGATCGCAACAATGCCACTCCTCTCATGCCAAGGAAAGGTGATGTGCCCAAGCCGCGGAGCCTTAAGCTCGAAGATTTCGGAATGCCTCTGAGCAAAGTTTTTCAAGGACTTGTGAAGGAAGGTCTGACCAGACCTTTGGACAACCATCAGCCCATGGATCCCGATAGACACAACTAAACTATGTGCTTCCTACTAGTATCATGGGCACGAAGAAGGGCGGTGTGAGAACTGATCGAAAAGGATACCCCAAGGGCCCAACACAGTCAACAATCCATTCCCTAAGAAAAACCATAGGGTGAATATGATTGAAGCCATGAACAAGCCAAGTGCCACTATGGCTAACAGTTCCCATATGGAAGACGCCCTTCGAAGGGAGGATTCTAGTTGCATAGTTGTTATCAAAGATGGGTTTCTCACTCCATGACGTAATGCTGCAACGAGTCTGGGGTCACATCAACTTCACCTCGAGGTCTCTCACGTTGATCGATCGGCTTGATACTTCATCAGTATGTCAGTTTTACAGTCAAACCTTTGACTGGACCCCTGTAGTGACGTTTTGTCGAACCTGGGGCTTCATCAAATCATTCACAGAAAGCTTCTGTGGCTTTCGCCATGTCTCTTCCACGGAATGGGGCTTTATCAAGTCATACCTATCTTCAGAAGAAAGGCCTAGTCACCTCAACAACTATCTTGGAGTTTCAGCTTTAGAACTTGGTATATGGCAACTCCCTGCATCATCAAAGGTTGAGAACTGGGAATCTCCTCATACCAGCATTTCGCCAAATCATTCTCCAAATTTATGTCAAATCACAACTAACCCAAGCGAAAGAGGGTTCATTCATGTCAACATACTTTGATTCTAGAGCCTGTCAGCATCAGCTTCAAATGTCCGAGACTGAAAAGAAATTTCAATCGAGACCCGGGGTTCAAATCCAACTTCATCCCAAGATCAAAATTGACCTCATCAACGACATGCAATTCAGTCCGCGACCAAAGGATATCACCCCACCAGCTGAAAGCTTGTCCCAAACAGTCCACAACACATATAAACCCTCTCACCACATGCATCCCCACAAAAATCTCACCAGGGCTCATGTAACATGCAAAACATGAGTCAATAAAAAAAAACCTAAGCTATTGCGAATCATTTTTAGTTCCATGCACGCATCCATCATCATGAATATCATATGTGCATTTTGTCCCTCTGCTAACAAAGGTAGCAATTCAAGCACGAAAGACCAGTTTTCCATCACTACCCGAAGCCACCCCGCAGCAAAGATGGTCTCCACCGAAGCGTAATTCCAATGACTTCAACAAATGACTGATACCTCAGACACATTAGGACAACACCACCTTGTCTCCAGGTCTACAGTGCATCAAGTCCGTGAAGACATCTTCCGACATCTCCAGTTCGGCAAAGGCGACCTCCAATGGATGAAGACAGCCTCCAGCATCTAAAGTTTGGGAAAGATAGTCCCCATGTCTATAGCTTGACAAAGACAAGCTCCCGCGTCTTCAACTTGCTAAAGACGACCTCCAATGTCCACAAATGAATGAAGACAGCCTCCATCATCTACAGTTTGGCAAAGACAAGCTCCGACGTCTGTAACTTGCTAAAGACGACCTCCAATGTCCACAAATGAATGAAGACAGCCTCCAACATCTACAGTTTGGCAAAGACAAGCTCCGGCATCTACAACTTTCTAAAGACGACCTCCAATGTCCATAAATGGATGAAGACAGCCTCCAGCATCTACAGTTTGGCAAAGACAAGCTCCGGCGTCTGCAACTTGCTAAAGACGACCCCCAATGTCCACAAATGGATGAAGACAGCCTCCAGCATCTACAGTTTGGCAAAGATAGTCCCCATGTCTATAGCTTGGCAAAGACAAGCTCCGACATCTGCAACTTAGACAACCCCCAACATCCACAAACATATGAAGACCGCCTCCAGTGTCTACAATTCGGTCAAGGACGCCAAGTTCTCAAACGCAAATCGGTCAGGGATGCCAAGTTCTCAAATACAATTCGGTCCGAGACGCCAAGTTCTCAAACGCAAATCGGTCAGGGTTGCCAAGTTCTCAAATACAATTCGGTCCGAGACGCTAAGTTCTCAAATGCAAATCGGTCCGGGACGCCAAGTTCTCAAATACAATTCGGTCAGAGACGCCAAGTTCTCAAATGCAAATTCGATCAGAGACACCAAAGGCTAGTAGGTCAGGGACGCCAATTTTTCAAATGCCAATCGGTCAGAGGTACCTCACGCCCCTAAATGTTTCAACATCTTGATCAGATACATCAAGACTCTCAACACTATCAACTACCACACAGCCCTCGCGACTTGCTCTCCTGCAGGTAAGCACAGCAAAGGTACGTCAGTCCCTCAACATATCTCAAAATATGCATACATTCACAAATGTTGCATGATTACCCATATCTTTAGCTATCTCTATCTCCGCAAATAGCGACGGAAGCTTTAGCTCCTTAAGGTGATAGCCTCCGAATTATCAAAAGACCCAGGATCTTAGACCTGTTCCTAACTGTCCAGTGGATTTAGAACTACGATTGGATTGATTCCTCTTAAGGATACGTAGGTAGCCTACCATAGGTCCAGCCACCCGACCAAAACGATCACCCTCTCCTTCGGCAGCAGACGAAGTCCACCGAAGGACCATCCATCTCAAACCATTAAGGGAAAACATTTCAAATCAAGATCTGAGGCACCTAAAATGCCATCATCATCAAGGTTCGAGGCACCTAAGACGCCATCACCAAGGTTCGAGGCACCTAAGACGCCATCATCAAGGTTCGAGGCACCTAAGACGCCACCACCAAGGTTTGAGGCACCTAAGACGCCATCATCAAGGTTCGAGGCACCTAAGATGCCATCATCAAGTTCGAGGCACCTAAGACGCCATCACCAAGGTTCGAGGCACCTACGATGCCATCATCAAGGTTCGAGGCACCTAAGACACCATCACCAAGGTTCGAGGCACCTACGACGCCATCATCAAGATTTGAGGCACCTAAGACGCCATCACCAAGGTTCGAGGCACCTAAGACGCCATCATCAAGGTTCGAGGCACCTAAGACGCCATCACCAAGGTTCGAGGCACCTAAGACGCCATCATCAAGGTTCAAGGCGCCTAAGATGCCATCACCAAGGTTCGAGGCACCTAAGACGCCATTATTAAGGCTTTAGGCACCTAAAACTCTATCACACACAACACGAGGAAAGCGATAAATCGCAATCATCCCCTAATTCGATAAACCGAAACCATTACCAGGGCGACTTCCCAAAAATAGTCAAATCTTAGGGCGACTTCCAAAAAATAGTCAGATCATAGGGCGACTTCCCAAAAATAGTCAAATCATAGGGCGACTTCCCAAAAATAGTCAGATCTTAGGGTGACTTCCCAAAAATAGTCAGATCATAGGGCGACTTCCCAAAAATAGTCAAATCTTAGGGCGACTTCCTAAAAATAGTCAAATCTTAGGGCGACTTCCCAAAAATAGTCAAATCTTAGGGCGACTTCCCAAAAATAGTCAAATCTTAGGACGACTTCCCAAAAATAGTCAAATCTTAGGGCGACTTCCCAAAAATAGTCAAGTCATAGGGCGACTTCCCAAAAATAGTCGAATCTTAGGGCGACTTCCCAAAAATAGTCAAATCTTAGGGCGACTTCCCAAAAATAGTCAAGTCATAGGGCGACTTCCCAAAAATAGTCAAATCTTAGGGCGACTTCCCAAAAATAGTCAAATCTTAGGGCGACTTCCCAAAAATAGTCAAATCTTAGGGCGACTTCCCAAAAATAGTCAAGTCATAGGGCGACTTCCCAAAAATAGTCAAATCTTAGGGCGACTTCCCAAAAATAGTCAAGTCATAGGGCGACTTCCCAAAAATAGTCAAATCTTAGGGCGACTTCCCAAAAATAGTCAAGTCATAAGGCGACTTCCCAAAAATAGTCAAATCTTAGGACGACTTTCCAAAAATAGTCAAATCTTAGGTTGACATCCTAAAATAGTCACCTTAGGGTCAGCATCAAAGACCCGAACTACGACTGGCTTGATTCCTCTTAAGGATACATAGGTAGCCTATCATTAGGTTCAGCCATCAGACCAAAGATGGTCATTCCTATCCCCAGCAGAGCGGATATACAACTTCAGCCATCAGAACGAAATGGTCATTTTCTATCCCCAGCAGAGCGGATATACAACCCTAGCCAGCAGACCAAAGATGGTCATTTCTTATCCCCAGCAGAGTTTCTTTCCAGCAACCGACTGCAAAACTCGCTCGCCAAGTTGACATCCTAAAACAGTCACTCCAGGGTCGACGACTGAAGATAGTCGAAAGACCCGAACTACGGCCGGCTTGATTCCCATTCGGGATACGTAGGTAGCCTATCGCTAGGTTCAGCCACTCGATCACTTGATCATCCTGTCAAATATGAAGCCTTACTCTTATCGACGACCCCGCTTCCTTCAAAAGCGCCGTCGCCGAGGGGCTACTGTAAGTGCTCCAATTTGAGTTGTTACTATTTTCGTTAGAAAATTAACGAAAGTCTTAACATTCCTAACATTTATAACAATTCCTAACTTTTCTAACAAAGCAAGGGTAGATTAGGCATTGCTATTTAAAGATAAACCAAGAAAAGAATCTCAAAAAGCAAAAGAATTGTAAAAAAAACCCGAATTGGCAAGCTGAAAAACACAGCCAGTTTGAATTTTTGAATAATATTCTTCCTGTCCAAAGCCTGGAGCAGCATTTAATGAACCAGGCATGCTTACAGATAGATCCACGCGGATCCTTTTGCTCCTCACAGTGGCCTATAAATTGAACCCTCCTCTCTCAGTTTACACAATACAATTCACTCACAGCAACAACACTCTGGCAAAAAATAGAGAGAAAACAGTGGGAATCCTTAGATTGCCACCATTTTCTCTTGAATCTTTCCCAAATCCCACTCACTCCAAATACTCTCAAATCACTCCCATTCATACACAAGCCCAAGCTTCAATCACCCCTTAAGAGGAGGATTAGAGAGAAAACATAGAGGACTTAATTGTTATCTACTTGTTTTCTCTTTGACCAACTCTAATCACAAGCCCTAAACACATTCAAACCCTAAACACATTCAAACCAAGCCTTGAATCCATTCAAACACAAACACAAGGGAAGATAGGTATAACCTCCCTCTCCCTACCCTAAATCTCTCTCATCCATGCATGCACTTTCAAACTCCAAAATGTAGTTGGTTCATCTTATTGCTCTAGATCCAAGAGGATCACCATGGAAGTTCATCTCCATGGATGATCCTCTACAAGGATCAACATTACTTTCAAAGTGTATTTACTTACTTGCAAACACATTTTCAAAACCCTAAAAATCATTTTCATACACAAAATCTTTCTTTCAAAGGATAAAATTCCCCTTCCCAAGCAAATGAAATGCTTAAAGTCCTAATGTACCCCAAGGATGGATTGATATAGTAGATCACCACTAAAATTTTTAGTGATCACTAATAAAACCCTAGGGAAATGGGGATAAGCATGGATGCAAAACCCCCTTTAAATCTCACTTTTCTTCAAGAGGAAGTTGCTGTCCAGTAGCCTTTCTCTGAGACCTCTGTCCATGGTCTAATTTTTTGGACACATAAGAACTTGGAATTGGGTGTTGACTACAAAATACTTTTTGTAGCCAACATCCATATATTTCCAGACATATTTTTACTTTATTTTTTCCGTGAGTAAAACTCCTTTTTTCAAATTATTTTTCAAAGGTCATTTCATCAGTCTCTGGAAACCCAGATTTCACATCTGAGATTTCCAGAAGGTTTTGGTCCATCAAATCATCTCTAAATGAAAAATCCTTTTTCATAAACCTTATTTAAGGCGTTTTTAACAACTTTCATTCTCTGACTTTCCCCAGATTCTGAGATTTTAAAGCTCTTAAATCCATTTTAAAATCAAGTGTCCACTGCCTTTTTCATTCTGGCAGAATTGATTTTCAACTTCAAAAGGTCTTTTGAGTACCAAAACTCAACCCTAAAATCATACCAAAAATCATGGGATTTGTTCAAAGTCTTAAAAAGAGTCCTCAATTTTCACTTTTCAGTTTGAACTTATTTTGGCCAAAAAACACACACACACACAAATGGTTTTTTAATGCTTGGAAGACTTGTTTTACGAGGCACTTCGGGTGAACACTAACGTTCTTCCCGGAGCGTAACGTGACCTCCGAACCCAAATCTCTCATTCCGGGAATTTTTCAAAGTTTTGGCCCTTAAAATAAAAATGGCGTGGCGACTCCGTTTGATTTCAAAAATCGGGTACATTACAGATGGTGGGTTCCCCACTGGAAGTTACAGACTTGTCGGACCGTTCAGGAGGGTCACTTGGTTGTCAGAGTGTCAGGGCTGTCTCAGACGTCTCTTTATATTCCATCGTTGGTGCTGCGACAGTACGGGCTGGAGCAGGTGCCATTGACGGGTTTAGTTCATGCTGCTACCTTCGAGGTGGGATCTCTGCTGATGGAAGATCCTTCGACGCTATTGCTGCTCACACGGTGGTGGCAATACACGTCCTTTCCTGCCAGGGTTCTCTTTCACCGGAGAGGGGGCACTGTTCTGTCGACGCAGTATCTGAACTGGTACGAAGAGTTTATAGGGTAGACACAGATGTCTATTTTATGGAGACGGGATGAGCTGTTGGGTGCTGGCCACCTTGACAGCTCGACCTTGAGGAGGACTGAAGCGAGATCTAACCCTGGGAATCGTACTGGGAACGACATGGCTGACTATGAGGCCAATGCTGATCGGGAGGCCAATCAAAGCACGGTTATGATGGCTCGAAGTGAGGCAGCTCGAGACAGAGCTAGGGAGAGGGATGCGTTGACAGCTACAGGTTTGACGGAGGCATCGGGAAGGGTCCCTGAGCCAGGTAGAAGGACTATCGGAATATTCCCTGTGAAGGTGAAGAACACTCGCCGTGGGAAAGGGAAGGGGAAGAAGGATGAAGGACCAAGTACGGGAAACTAGGTTGACCTTGCTGTCCAGAGTATCCACCCATTGTCATTGCAGACACATTAACTGATTAATGTTTTATTGTATTTTTGCTAGCGTGTAGCGAGTCAAGAGTTGATCGTGCTTGAACTCATCAAAGATTGTTTTAACCGTAATGAATTTGTAGGTTAATTGAAAAGAGTTTTTCGAAACACAAGCAATTGATGCTTATTGTATTTTTTTTTGTATTTTTAGACCGAACCAATGATGGCTGCCTACGTTCCCCTTTTACAATTGGACTAAGGGGCTCAGGTCACCGTAGTTCGACACTTTTAGGTGAATTTGAGAAAAATGAAGACAAAAGAAGTGCGATCCTGTCTTTTACCTGGATCATTAGCGGGAATGTATCCAGTTGGGTATTACTCTTTTAGCACTTTAATTTTACTAAGGGGTGGTGTATGGGGAAGGAGAGTTGACTCGTGCTCTTCCTCAAATGAAGTATCTGTGGAGCTTGCTTCCATTCACGGGGTTAACGAAAGGGTTCCCGTCCAAGTCTGCTAACTTCATGGCTCCTTCGGAGAAGATTCTTTGTACCACGAACGGTCCTATCCAGGTAGGCTCCCACTTTCCGAGGGGATTGGTCTGCGTAGGAGGCTTTTCCTTTAGCACCAAGTCGCCTTCTCTGATGTCTCGGATCTTGACTTTCTTGTCGAATGCTCGGGCCATCCTGCTCTGGTAGGCTTGAGTATGCTCCATGGCTTTCAATCTGCGCTCGTCGAGTAGAGCAAGTTCGTCGTGACTGCTTTGTAGCCATTCGACTTCATTGATCCCGTTTTCCAAGAGGACTCGGAGGGATGGAATTTCCAATTCCACGGGCAACATTGCTTCCATTCCGTAGGTAAGTGCGAACGGAGTCTCCCCTGTGGCGGTTCTGACTGATGTTCGGTATCCCCAGAGGGCTAGATGTAGCTTTTCGGGCCAGTCCCGACCTCTGGTGGTCATCTTCCTGATTATCATGGCGAGAGTCTTGTTGGGCCGCCTCTACCGCACCATTGGCTCAGGGTCTCGTAAGGAGAAGATTTGTGACGCGTGACTCTGAATTCGGTCAGAAGTTGGTCACAATCTCCTTCGAAGTGGGTCCCATTGTCGGATATGATCTCGTTGGGCACTCCATATCGGCACATGATGTTCTCTCGGATAAACTCGGCCACCTTCTTAGAATTCAGTACCTTGTACGATCTGGCTTCTACCCATTTGGTGAAGTAGTCGACTGCGACTAAAATGAACTCGTGACCATTGCTCCCTGGCGGAGTGATTTTGCCGATGACGTCGATTCCCCATGTGGCGAAAGGCCAAGGTGTAGTCATGCAATAGAGTTCGTGAGGAGGGATGTGATTGAGGTTGGAGAACCGTTGACATTTGTCGCAGCTTCGGACGAACTGGATGCAGTCTATTTCCATTGATATCCAGTAGTATCCCATACGGAGAATGATCTGTGTCAATGCCCGGGCGTTCATGTGCGGACCGCAGGTTCCGTTCTGAACTTCATTCATTAGCTCGCTGGCTTTTTGTTTTTTTACACACCGAAGGAGTGGTCCTTGGTGGCGCTTCTTGTACAACATACCCCCCAGGATGACGAAATGGGATGCCAGGCGTTTTAATGCCATCATGTTTTTGGCTTTGATACCTTCTTTGTATTTTCCATCTTCTTTTGTGAAGGAAGCTTCTCCGTTTTGGAGGTACTGGTAAATTTGATTGTACCAGGGTTCGTCGATCGTTTCTTTTTTTGTTTCGATCTCACTGCAATAGGCGGGTGTTTCCCGTCTGCCTATTTTGAGGGGTTTTTGAATGAACGCTCGTCGAAAAAAATATCATTTTTTTTTTGAAAATGAGGAAATTTTCCTTTGAATGAAAAGTTTTCCGGTTTTTGGGAGTCGCCACGCCATTTTTTGAGGAAAACATTGAAAAACCTATTTTTAAAGAGATTTTGGGTTCGGGGGCCTGGTTACGTGTTTGGGAAGAACTTGAGAGTTCACCCAACACGCCTCTTTCGAGACTTTCAATCAACATTGGACAATCATAAACATTCAAAGTGTGTGTGCGATATGTTTCGACAAGTAAGGCATGCAAATTTGGAATTTCATTAATGCTATAGGGACTGGATACAACTTGTGAGCCATGATAGGGGGCCACACCCTTTACATATGATGATTTTCATCATAAGGCGTATATTAAGACACCGTCAGAAGCCTGATGTCGTCCGACACAGACTTCCACATGAAGGGGATAAGTCTGACGCACAGAAGGCCTCGTGGTCGAGATTTTGTCTTTTACAATGATAAGGCCACTCTGAAAATGGAGACTATCAATATTATTTCACCCAATGTTCTAAGACATTTCTATTTAGTGGTCTGAAAGTTCAAGTTTGAGGGGGTTGATAGGAGTGAAGCAAAAAGTCATGATTGACTTTTAATGATACCGGATGTCATATGACATAGAACATCCGAAGTCGTCTCATGCCACCGTATAGCAAACCGCCTCCATCAATAGATCGCTTTTACCCAAGATGTACCTTAGGCACTCCAAATAGTGTGTCTTGCAGTGAGCCAATAACTACTTAGGTACAGCTTTGGGTTACAAAGAGGGATAATCTTGAGATTCGAAGTCCAAGATAAGCTTTATGCACTTATCCCGAGAACTGCATGTCGTGCTATGACACGAGGACCTCCCGAAGAGAGTCCCTCGCTGTCGTGTTCCGAAGCAAGAGAGGCAAACTTTGTTTCAGTGCCTCTTCAGTCTGCTTGATTCCCTCTTTGTTCCCAAAGCAAACCAAGCAACTTTATTAATTGCAAAACCGTAAAAAGTAATACCACGTGAGTATTATGGGGAGGATCACATGGCTTTAATGGCCAAATGTGATGAATCACATGTTTATAGCCATTTTTTATGTAGCCATCTCCTCCAAATTGACGATGGGAAACTAACAAAGATCTCAAACTTTTATTGATGCTAATGTCACCAAATGTTTCAGATTCTGAGGTGGGGGAGAAGTGAATATTAAAGATTCACTTCTCCACCACC